>CM033397.1:4222366-4471944 GCA_019426215.1 Buddleja alternifolia
AATCTAAGCTTGCTCCTAGATTTTGGGCCGAAGCGATCAACACTGCTTGTTACACTCAAAATCGATGCATGATCAACAAACAGCATGGAAAAACTCCATATGAACTGTGGAAGGGACGTAAGCCAAATATTTCATACTTTCACGTCTTTGGTTCTAAATGTTTTATCCATAATATGGATCCCAAAGCCTAAAGCTTTTGATCCTAAAGCGGATGAAGGAATCTTTCTAGGCTACGCCAAAAATGGAAAGAATTTTCGCATTCTCAATAAGATCAAATCGAAGGTTGAGGAATCTATTCATGTTGTGTTTGATGATGCTAACCAAGAGCCGAGTAAGGTAAATGTAAATGATGTAGGATTTGAAGATCTATGTCATCAAGCGTCCAAATTACTATTGATGACGATACTGACGAATGATGAGGATCTCAGTGCCTCCTCCTAAGAATACTCGTGAATCAATCTAAATATCATGTAAGAAACACGGATGATCATGAAAAGAATGATCATCAAGAGCAAGAAGGAATCATGAACTGAAGCGCCAACGCAGAGAATGGTCAAGCGAATGATTCTCAAGCGCCTGTTCATTCTCAAACCCCTTCCAAACGATAGACTATGGTTACGTGACCATCCACCTGAGCACATCATGGAGATATTGAAGCACCAGTTAGAACTAGAGCCGCTACATTTAATGAGGCTATGTTCGCAAGTTTTCTATCTCAAATGGAACCTAAAAAGTGGATGAAGCGTTAAGTGATCCAAGTTGGATTGAAGCTATGCAAGAAGAGCTCAATCTTTGAGCGAAATAAAGTTTGGATGCTAGTACCAAGACCAGCTCATCAAGGAGTTATTGGAACTAGATGGGTATATAGAAACAAGATGATGAGGACGGCATTGTTGTAAGAAACAAGGCCAGACTCGTAGCTCAAGGATCTGCCAAGAGAGGGCATTGACTTTGATGAGACTTACGCTCCTGTTGCTCGTCTTGAAGCAATCCGCATGTTCTAGCATATGCAGCGTTTAACAAGTTTACAGTATTTCAAATGGACGTAAAGAGTGCCTTCCTGAATGGTAAACTCCAGAAGAAGTGTATGTGGAGCAACCTCCAGGATTCATCAACAATCATGGAAGGGTATGGTTTACAAGCTAGAAAAAGCACTTTATGGCTTAAGCAAGCACCTCGAGCATGGTATGACACTCTCTCTATCTTTCTTATTGGTAAAGGTTTTTCAAAAGGCAGCGTTGACACAACGTTATTTAAAATTACCAATGATGAAGATATTCTCTTAGTTCAAATTTACGTTGATGACATATATTTGGTTCTACTAATAACGTCTGTGTGAGAAATTTTCGAAAATGATACAAGAACAATTTGAAATGAGCATGATGGGTGAATTAACCTTCTTCTTAGGACTACAAGTTAAACAACTCCCTAATGGCATATTTATCACCAAGCTAATATACACGAGATATGATTAAGAAATTTGGTATGGAAAATGCATCATATTCAAAAATTCCAATGAGCCAAACGCTTAAGTTAGATAAGAGATGAAAGTGGAAAGAAAGTTGATATCACTAATTATAGAGGTATCATAGGATCACTTCTTTATCTCACTGCCAGTAGACTGATATTATGTTTTCGTTATGTATGTGTGCACGATTCCAAGCTGATCCTAAAGAGTCACACTTGACTGCTGCCAGAAAATCCTTAAATACCTAAAAGGCACACAACATGTGGGCTTATGGTATCCCAGGGATTCTCCTTTTGAACTAATCGGTTACTCAATGCAGATTTTGCAGGTTGCAAAATAGATCAAAAGCTAGTGTACTTCAATTCTTAGGTGATAGGTTAGTTTCATGGCATAGCAAGAAACAACAATCCATAGCTACCTCCACAGCCGAAGCTGAGTATGTAGCTGCAGGAAGTTGTTGTGCACAAGTTTTATGGATGAGGCAACAACTTAGATTACGGAACAATCTTAGGACCAACTCCCATTCATTGTGATAACCAAAGCGCTTTAGCCATGACTCAAACCCTGTTCTTCATTCAAGAACCAAACACATTGACATTAGATACCATTTCCTTCGTGACCACGTTCAAAAGAAAGATATCTCCATGCACTTCATTGGAACTGACAAACAACTGGCAGATATCTTCACCAAAGCACTCAATGAACAACGTTTTCTCACTTTAAGAAGTGAACTAGGTATGATTGATTTAAACGCTTGATCATGAAGCATCATATTTTATTAGGCATATAATTAGGGGAATCCACTTAAGTTATCTCACAATATTCTTAAACAAAATTTTTTACTTGATCATAACTGTAAGCGTCAATGATAAAAATTTTCAGATGCATAATCATCAACGCTCAGCTCTATGTTTGCATAAAATATTGAATGCTCAAAATATGAAAAGTCTTTTGACTTTAAGCGTCCATCTTATCAGCTAAGCGCTGAATAGTTTATCAAAAATTTATAAAATATTTTCGTTACAAGCCATGCATAAAATTTTCAAACTTCTTTCAAGGTCGTGGGTAGACTCAAAGGTCTATTTTGTACTCTACTCACACGCCTCTATCACATCAAACTGGCGGGTACTCAAATGTTTTTAAAAATGACGGTTCAGAGATAGCACGTGTTGTGTACGTGTCAGTGTACAAACATGCGCGTGTGTTACACTCTGAAAATACCAAACGTTAATTTTTCTTTAACTCGGATGTCAAATCTTTATATATGAGAATTATCAAATATAACTTCTCTCTTTTACACAAAACTCGCGTCCGCAGTTAATAAATTTATGGCTAAGATTCAACAGTTATTACACGTGTTTAAATCCTACTCAGACTACATAACACAAGTTTCAAAACTCTTTACTGTGTCATTTAAAACACAAACTCTGCAGAAAAAGTAACTTACTTTCTATTCAAACAAATCTGCAAATCTCTGTTTATCTCTCTCAATACAACAGAAAAATCTCAGTCCATCCTCTTCGTTTTAAACAAAAAAAATGGCACCAAAGAAATCATCATCTACTTCTGCTGAAATTACCATCAAGGTAACTGAAGTTCTTGTTGTCGACTGGAAATTTCTATATGAACAAACTCAGATCAACCTGACGGACGTAATGGACATGGTCGTCAAAGCTGGGCTCAAACCCTTCTTAACCCAATACTCTTATATGTTTCCTACTGAAGTTGAAACTTTCTGGAAGACTGCTACCCTTTCAGAGGACAAGAAGTCCATCTCTTGTAAAATTCCCTTCTCCAAGAAGGAGTCTCCAAAGGAATTCATCCTATCTGCTTCCACCATTGCCAAGAACTTCAATTTGCCTAATGAGGGTGAGGCACTGGATTCTGTTACATTGAAACAAATTAAGGAAGCATGGGCAATCATGAGTGCGTACGACGATGTTCCTTACACTCAGTACTTCGAGAAGAAAGATCTGGTGTCCAAATACCGGTTATTGGCTGATTTCTGCAGCAAGATCATAGAATGCCGCGTGGGAACCTTTGATAAGGTAAATCCTGTCCAATTTCAGATGATGGTTGCTATACTCTTCAACATCAAAATCAACTGGAGTGAGTACATCTTCGGACGGTTTCGGGACAGTCTAAGCGCTTCAAATAAGCCTTATGGACTCATCCTGAGTGACATCTTGTTTAAATCGAATTGTGTGTACTCGTCTGGACTTCCGTTGAATAAGTCCAAGTTGTTGGGAAAAAGGATTCTGACCAATATGTTCAATCCTCCAAAAGTTAGTGGTGCGGCTAGACCCCTATCTGAGCGACTGGAAGAACGCCAACTGCTTGCTCAAAAGGCTGAGAGACCAGTGCCAGAGGAAGCTGTGAAGCGTCCAGCAGCAACGAAGAAGAGAGCCCCCAGAAAACCCAAGTTAAAATTGCCGTCCCCTCTCAAAAGATTGATGAGGAAACTGATGAAGATGCCAAGGACAAGTTGCCTCTCAAAAGACGAAAGCTGGAAGGGATCATTAAGCAAATAGACTTTGAAGAACCAGCTGTTGATCCTCCCGCTCCTCCGGCTAAACTAGTTGAAGGAGTCAACATTAAGAAAATCTTTAAGCGTTCCAGGACTAGCAAGCGTCAAGCTACTCCTGAAGAGCCTGAGACAGTTGAGCCAAGCGCTCAAGTTGCTGTTGAGCCAAGCGCTCATGTTGCTGTTGAGCCAAGCGCTCAAGTTGCTGTTGAGCCAAGCGCTCAAGTTGCCGTTGAGCCAAGCGCTCAAGTTGTAGTTGAGCCAAGCGCTCAAGATGTTGCTGTTGAGCCAAGCGCTCAAGAAACTGCTGTTGAGCTTAGTTCTCAGGATGTTCTGTTGGATGTGGACCTGACTGGAGTTGTAGCTATCGCTCAAGATGTTGCCGCTGAAGTAGCTGCAATTGAACCTGAGGAACCTGCTACTTTAACAGAGGCACGTTCAGAAGATCAGAACGCTGCTGAAGACGTTAGAGCTCCTCGTCACTTCTTTCAACTCGATCCGCTGAAGATAATTGATCATTCAATTAACTATATGCCCCCAGCGCTCGACGAAGATTTCATTCCTGCAGGATATAATATAGAAAGATATATTGCTGCAGAAGCTGACGCTGCAAGACTGATTGACTTTGACAGCGCAATCAAAGCAACCGTTCTAGACAGACCAGGAGACAGACCTCCTAGATGTGCCGTGGATGTGGCTTACTATCTTGACAATGGCCACAGCAGACCAACTGGGTTCGCGTTAAGGGATTACACTGTTCGTGTGTATGATCCTCTCCGTCCTAGCTTTCTCAATCCCTCCGAGTCAGTCTTGAACAGAGAAGGTTACACACATTTCCCACAGACGGCTCACAGCCCTGAGAAATCTTGCATCGGTCCGTCCTCTCTGTCTATGGAAAAATAAGGGATTCATGCTGGTGAGCGCCTTGAATCGTTGACCGATCTGCTCCAGACTGAAGCTGATGCTTACTTTGACAGCGTCTGGAATGCCAACTATCAGCCTGATAAGCACCGCTTTGAAGCCATAAGAGATATTCATCTTGAAGGTATTCGTGCTATGGTGAATGCTGGCACAGACTTCTGTATAAATGAAGTAAATTGGGTTGAAGCGTACATGGGACATAAATACACCTTCCCAGAGTTAGTCCAAGCTCCCCATCTTTTCGGCATAGGCATGCATGACAAGAAGCGTCTAATTCGCCAAGTATTGCCTCCTGAAGCGTCAACAAAGACTCGGACCTGTTCTCAAGCTCCCAATTATTAGACATCAAATAGAACAATGTCTACGTCAAGAACTTCAGAGATTATCCATCACCCCTCTTCGGTTTAATGCTCAAGCGTCTTCCAGTGGTACAGTTGGTGAACGGTGCTTAAATCTTGCTCCAAGCCACTGTGAAGAAAACTTCAATCTGATGGTAAAAATTCTATCTCCCGTATCTCTCTTTGATAAAATCTTCACTACCAATCTCAGATCTTGGAACGGCTCAGTGATCAATTCATTCAAAGGATATCCGCTGCTCCCTTCCATTCGCAGTGAGGTACTCAATCACTATGAGTATGTTCTTTCTCTGCTTGAAAGGAATCAAGAGCTCGCTCAAGCCGTTTATCCGTATCTTGAAGAATACTATGCGGACTGTGTGCCTACACATCGACGTCCTGCATCTCTTCCCTCAGATTGCTTGATTGGATTTTCCAGAACTCACTGCACAGATTCACTATTCTCCATTGCTCAAGCGCCGTCCAAAGTTTTCCCAGATCATGTGCTGGATATCATTGGTCCAATGTACATCAGGGCCATTGATAGTCCTCTTCGCACATTTATCTCCGGTACTTGTATGTCCAGGACCAGACTTATTGAACTCTTGGATTCTACATCCACCTCTTATGCCGACTCAGCACGCTGGAACTTCCAATTCACTGACTTTCGCCAACCTGAGTCAACGCTTGAGGAAGCGCCTGCTGAGACATATGAAGCGTCCAAATCTGCAGATACCAGTATCCCTGACGCTCCTGAACATGCTACCATTGATAGTGCTGAAGATACTTCCCTGGATATTCGAGGTACTGTTTTTTATCCAGCCTATCAAGTTCCTTTTGACTCTCTCAAACACTCATCCCGGTTCAAGCGACCAGCTCCTCAAGCGGTTCAATCAGATGCGAGTCAAGCCTTCGGTCCCCTTCTTAAATCTGTTTTGGAGACAATTAGCGCTCAAGCTACTCAGAGTGAAGAATCTCTCCATTGGATTAAGGAAGACCTGACAAAGATTGAAACTCACGTAATGAGCGCTCAGATTGCTCATATGCGTAGTTCAGCTCAAGCGGCAGTTGGTGAGTGCAAACAAGACTTTCAAGAAATGCAGGATGCTGCCCACGCCACCCAACTTGCCATGAAAGAAGAACTTGAAAAGCGCCTTGCAACCCTTGAGATATCTGTGAATGACGCCACCAGCGCTAAGCTTCTTGTTATGCAGGAACGCTTCGACAAGCGTCTGGATGATATCACAGATTCCTTATCTCAGATTGCTCATCAGGTAAGTGTACTCACAAATCACTTCTTAAAATCTGATGATGGCAATAAGGGGGAAGAGAAGAAGAAAGGAGAAAAGCGGAAAGCGTCCAGTTCAAAAGTTGAAGATCCTCCGTCTGCTAAGCGTCAAATGCCTCCTTCTCAGTCTGCGCTTAATCTCCCGTCTTGGATAACTGCTCTGAAACAAAGTTCATCCGGAGCGCCCAGTAGTACACTAAGGGAACCCCCTAGAGCGTTATATCCAAACCTACCAATTCCTACAAGAGCACTGCTTGAACAGTTTGACATTCCTCTTCAGAGAACATCCATTTCAGAACCTACAGATCCACAGATCTTAGCTGAAGAAAGGAAGATGACTGATTTTAGCCAAGCTTTTCGAATCTGCCTAAGGTACATTGGTATCGACCCAACTGACTGGGATAATCACTTTAAAATATTCAAAAAGAGACAACAAGAAGAAAACAAGCTTATCATCAACAAAGATCATGAAGCAATGATGATCTTGGAAGACAATCTGACTGAAGCTATCCGAGCTGAAATGTCCAAGCGATACAAAGTTAGACCAAGTCATTAAAGCTTTCTGATTTTACATTATCTATATTCTTGTCTCTTATATCTTTAAATATTCAGCTGTAAAAATGCTTGTAATTCTCGATAAATATGAAATGCATTTTTTTGCTGAAACATCTCGTTGAAGCGTAACTAACTTTAACTAACGTCTACTGATCAAAGCTAACTTTTACTTTTGGCTATCTAACTCTTGAACTATAAAAGAGTAAGTATTGCCATCATCAAAAAGGGGGAAATTGTTAGGAATTTCATGTTAGAAGTTTTGATGATGACAATTAAGTTTTTGTTAGACCCCAAAAAAGGTTGTAAGTTTATTTTCGTAAAAAAACTTGTATAGGCTTTGAAGCGTTAGACTTGTAATAGATTTATTAGGCTTTGTTATCTTACTTTAGAGTGTTAGGCAAAATAGTCTTAGGCTGAGCGTCTGATGATTTCTGAGTGAGTTTATCAGTGGTAAAGTTCGAAGACTCAAGCGCCTGATCTCAGAAGATAGATACAGTCTCCAAGCGTCCACTTTGGCCAGCTATATCAAGCGTTACCTTATGGGACAGAAGTGATTTCACCGGAATTACTTCTAAGTCCAGAAGGAGTTTAATGCAAATATTCTCAAAGCATTAAATACCAACGGGTATTAATTTCAAATGCATTAAATGTTGATAAGAGCATTTAATATGATAAGCAATGTCAGACGTACGGAGAAGCCACCCTATTGGACTGTCAACTATCTCAGACTGCAGCACCAACTTTCGTGCAGCAGATTTTCAGGAAAAAGGACAAAAGCTGTTCACTCGCGAAAGTGAGAGACACGCGCCAGTGCATGTGTCAAACGGACACTTTCTCCAAGAATACCTATAAATAGGACTTCAACAACAAACAAAAAAAAAAAGCAACAATTTTATCAAAGCCAAATTGCTGTTGCATTAAAATCTCATCCCTTAAACTCTCAGAAAAGCCAGAAACTTCAAGAAACATCCAAATTGCTTTTCTTATATTCCTGAGACAGTCAACAAATATCTCAAACATTCCTTTTGCAGAAACCAAATTCCTACTGAGATATTACCAAGTTGTTTGAACTTCATCAAAATCAAACAAACCTTTTTAGAAAATTCCATCCAAGCCTCGCGATCTGTGTGAAGTCGAAGTTGGATACTTGCATCATTTCTGGGTGAAAGAAGCAAGAGGGTTGAAGTGATTTGAAGCAGAAATCTGTGTGATCAAGGAGCTCAAGTCATCGACATCCATCTCTCCCTAATTTGTAGAAGATTCTGTGTGATTCTTTGAGAATCATTTTAGTGGATTGCCTCCAAGTGCAAAGGAGAAGAAGGACGTAGTTGGGATTACACCACCCAACGAACCTTACAAATATTGTGTTATTTACTTTTCAGTCATTTCATTCATCTATCATATCACTGCATAAGTAAAACACAATCAAAAGCTAAGCACCTAAGAAACATCTTGTGACGCTAAAACTTTCAAAGAGAAGACTCCAAAATCATTCCGCTGTGCTAACCCTGATTAAAAGAACTGAACGCTTAACCTACAAGGTCAAAGTATTCAATTCCTGAAGTCTAAGTTAACTTTATAAAACAGTCATCATTAGACGCTTCAGAAAGTTTCAAATATCTTATGTGAACGCTAAGGTGAAGCGTCACACTCACTTCAAGCGCCTATCATTTCAAGCGTCCAAATACGTTTAATACGAAATCTTTTTAAGTTGAAAAAGACTTAAGGGTCTATTCAACCCCCCCCCCCCCCTTCTAGACCCTTTCGTATGCCACTTGGGACCAACAAAATGCATTGAAGAAACCAAAGAGGAAGCATGGCGACAAGGATCCCGTAGACAAAGGGAAACAAATCGCCATCAACTTAATATCGTTGCGGGAAGCTCGTTGGGGGAAGGGCCAAATTAGCCCAACAATCACTCCTAGGCAGCCATGTGCTAGCTGAGAAGCTCCCCGCAAGATGAACAGCATGGGGAATCACTCCCCAATCCCGACAAAGCATTAAACCCCATGTGGCTTCAGCAGATAACAAATCGTAAACACCACTTTATTTCCTACTCTACTATTGGACAATTTCAAGTTGGACATGAGCCAAGTGTTGCTTCCCTTTTACTTTAAGTTTTTCAGGTGCCTAAGTACACCCACGTACGTTATAGTTTTGAGGTGCCTATGTGCACCACCCTTTGTTTTCTGCATGGATGATTGAATATTTTACTAAGTGCTGGATAGCACACTTATTATGTTGATACGCTAACAAAGACCTTAAATCTTGAAGTGTTTCACCCACATAGTTGGGAAACAAAAATACAAATACGACCCCTGGGAGCTAAGTAAGTTTTCACTAGAGGCGTTATGAAATTACCCGCGACCCCACTGGAGGTCAATATGGTGTTGAGTTTCGTTCAAAAAAGCATAAACGCAGCGGAAGGGATTTCAAAAATTAAAACGAAAACCCAATTGGTACTCTAATTCGCATAATTGAATCTAAAAGCGTATAACGAATAAAACTTACTCGTTAATATGAATATGATGATGGAGAAAAATTTCTTCTTCTCCAAACTTGAAATATTGAAGCTTCCAAATCTTCAATCCTTTGGTTTGATTCTTCAAACTTGAACTTGATCCGAACAACAAAAATACGTCGTCTCTAAATCGTCACGCACGGATCAACAAACGAAAAATCCCCTTTCTTCTTTCTCTATGGTTAACGGCTAGGTATAGAGGAGGGGAGGAATATTTTTCTTTCTTTTGAGAGTTATGAGAGTTGTGTATTCTTCTTCCTTGTTCTAAGTCAAAGAGTCCTTATATACCTCATGACTTATTGAACAAGTCAAAACAAAAGAGCCGTAATATGTGGCCTCTCAACGACGCCACTTTGAGGCCTAGTAGGCGTCCAATTGGACTCCTTATTTAGCCCGGGATTTGTTTTGTTTAATTAATTTCTTATTTCAATTAATAACTTATTATATCCAATAAATAAATTAAATAACCAAATTAATTAGATAAATTAATTCATTAATATATTTCACAAGGAAATTAATTAATAATTAATCTTATCATTATAATTAATTATTTCATCTAATGAATAATTAATTATTTAATTTATCCAATAAATTAAAACTCCCAGAAGAAATAATAGAAATTCTTTTTTCTTCATTTTTCTTTGTCAATCCTTTAGCGCGACTCTTTAGGTTCGTTTCGTTTGGCAATGAGAGGAAAGCAAAGGAAGTGGGTAACACCTAGCCAGTCACGTGGCCCACTTCATAACCCAAAATGAAAACGAATGATAGGATCATTCCGAAACCTTCCAACCGTAAATACCGTATATGTATAAACCCTTTGTTCACGTTCTCCGGTCAAGTGAGAGTCATGGTTATGTCAAACTCAGTGGACTTGACCATATGTATAAATCATAATAAATACGAGATCATTGAGATCGATTTAGTGCTAAGCACAATCGTCTCGTTTGCTTTGGCCAAAGACTTTGATCTCTATTTATCTATAATTACATAGGATACATACTCATTCACTTATGAGAGAACAAATCCCATGTTAGATATCTGCTAAGATTACCACTTGCCCATGAAGTCCGCATTTGAGTTTGACCCCACCAAAAGGTGAATTGGGTCTAACTACTCTAGTGAAAGACTTGACGTCACAAGTGCATCTTCAGCCTGATACTTCAGGTCAAAGGTTCACATATACCTATTACGCATAATCAGCTCCGTCATTGACAGTAACAGAGTGAAAACCCATGTGACAGAACCGATGCGAGTCGTGTTCGAACATATCAGTTCCACTGACGTGTCTACAATCTTAATCTCCTATCATCCCATGATACCAGACAGGCACTCCCATGTCGGAGCTAAGATTGTACAAGTATTCGAAGTCTTTATTTGTCCATTAAAGACTTCATATTACTTGCGAACTTATTTTAGTAATCAAGATCGATCTCTCTAGTGTCAATCTTCCTATCCCATAGGAAGTAGAGGGATCGCACTCAAAACATGGACAAAACGTTTTACACAACTTATAGATGCAGATAAGAATTAAGTGAAAATTCAATAATGCCTTTTATTTAAGAAGAGTTTAAGTTCAATACAAGATATATGCCCTATACATTCTATCCTCTATGGCATCTAAGGGCATAATCCTAACAATCTCCCACTTGCACTCAATCCCACTCATTGTGGTATCTAATACCCATCATTTCCAGGTGTCGGTCCAAAAAAGCCTGAGGTAGTGGTTTGGTGAACGGGTCAGCTATATTGTCAGCTGAGGCTATTTTCTGCACTGCTATCTCTCTTCTGCCAACGATCTCCCTGATGATGTGAAATCTTCTCTCAATACGTTTGGACTTGTTATGAGACCTCGGTTCCTTAGCTTGCGCTATTGCTCCATTGTTATCACAATAAAGTGGCAATGGGAGCTGAGCACTAGGGACCGTTCCAAGTTCTCCAAGAAACTTCCTCATCCAAACAGATTCTTTCTCTGCCTCTGAGGCTACTACATACTCTGCTTCAATGGTGGAATCAGCGGTTGTGCTTTGCTTGGAGCTCTTCCAAGACACCGCTCCACCATTGAGAGTAAAAACAAACCCTGAAGTGGATTTTCGGTCATCAACATCAGACTAAAAGTCTGAATTAGTATAACCTTCCATCTTCAGGTCTCCACCTCCGTAGATGAGAATCATATCCTTAGTTCTTTTCAGATACTTTAGGATATTCTTCACAGCTATCCAATGTTCCTTTCCCGGGTTTGCCTGAAATCGACTCACCACGCTCATAGCATAGGCAATGTCGGGTCTAGTACACAGCATTGCATACATCAGACTACCAACTGCAGAAGCATATGGTATATTACTCATCTCTTGTCTATCTTCCTCACTTTGAGGACACATAGACTTGGATAAGTGTACTCCATGCCTCATAGGAAGAAACCCTTTCTTAGAGTTGTCCATCCTACACCTCTTGAGGACCTTTTCTATGTAAAAGGTTTGAGAGAGGCCTATCATTCTATTCGTTCTATCCCTGTAGATACGAATTCCTAGAATGTACGTGGCTTCTCCCAAGTCTTTCATGGAAAACGTACTCGAAAGCCATTTCTTGATAGTGGTGAGCATTCCTACGTCATTTCCTATAAGTAGAATGTCATCCACATATAGTACTAAGAACGAGAGTTTGTTCCCACTAGTCTTCTTGTAGACACATGGTTCATCTTTGTTCTTGATGAATCCATATCCTTTAACTTCTTCATCAAAACGGAGATTCCAGCTTCTAGATGCTTGCTTGAGACCGTAAATGGACATCTCAAGTTTACATACTTTATGGATATCAGACTCGGACACAAAACCCTTTGGCTGTTCCATATAGATATCCTCCTCGAGGAATCCATTTAGAAAGGCCGTTTTGACATCCATTTGCCATATCTCATAATCTAAGTATGCAGCTATGGATAACAGAATTCTTATGGATTTTATCATAGTCACAGGCGAAAAGGTTTCTTGATAGTCAATTCCTTCTCTTTGACTATACCCTTTCGCTACGAGCCTGGCTTTAAAGGTGTCAACCTTGCCATCGCTACCTATCTTTCTTTTGTAGATCCACTTACATCTTATAGGTTTTATACCTTCAGGACGATCTACCAAAGTCCAGACATGGTTCGATTGCATAGAGTCCATTTCTGTTTCCATGGCTTCTCGCCATCTTGAAGCGTCGACATCCATCATTGCTTGATCATAGGTACAAGGATCATCTTCATGACCTTCTTATAATACAGTGTAAAGCTCTCGCTCCCCCTGCAGTAGATACCCATACCTCTCAGGTTCATGTGGTGTTCTACCAGATCTACGTGGTGGTTGTGCTACTATGGGTTCAGGCCTCAGTTCTTGAACAGATGTATTTGAGGGAGTTTTATTTTGTTCTTCTAGAACAATTTTCCTACCTTTGCCCCCTTCCAAGATGAACTCATCCTCAAGGAAGTGAGCTTGTAGGGCCACGATGATTTTTTGATCATCATGCAGGTAAAAGAAGAATCCCATGGAATCTTCAGGATAACCAATGAAACGTCCCATTAGGGATCTTGCCTCCAATTTCTCCACTTTAGCCTTCTTAACATAAGAGGGGCATCCCCAAATCTTAATATGATTAAGACTCGGTTTCCTATTATTCCACATCTCATGCAGAGTTTTAGGAACGGATTTGGAAGAACATCTGTTCAAAACATGAGCAGCGGTAAGGAGCGCGTATCCCCACAACGAAATGGGTAAATCAGTGTAACTAAGCATGGAATGAACCATGTCCAACAATGTTCGATTCCTTCGCTCGGCTACTCCATTCAGTTGAGGAGTTGCTGGTGGTGTTAGTTGTAACATTATTCCTTGTTGTCTTAGGAATTCATCAAACTCGACACTTATATATTCTCTTCCACTATCCGATTGTAGAGTTTTTATATTTTGCCCAGTTTGATTTTCTACTAAGCCCTTGAACTCTTTGAATCTTTCAAAGGATTCAGACTTTTGCTTCATCAGATACACTAGACCAAATCTTGAATGGTCGTCAATGAAAGTGATGAAGTAGTAGAAATCTCCACGAGCCATTTCTCCAAATGGTCCGCAGATTATGCGTAATAGGTCTGTATGCACTAATCCTAAGACTTGCGTAGCCCTTTCAAAAGTCCCTGTGAAGGGGGATCTAGCCATCTTGCCTAAGAGACATGATTCACATGTAGGAATAGGGTCCGACCCTAGTGAGCTTAAAAGCCTATCTTTTTCCATTTTGTGGATCTTGTGCTCTCCGGTATGGCCTAGTCTAAGATGCCACTTGAGTCTTAAGTTAGTTTCTTGCCTACCACGTTTACGTGTTACAACATTAACATCAGATGAATTACGGACATTTAAATAATACAAACCATTAACTAAACATGCATTGCCAACTAATTTATTTCCATAATAAATGTCACAATTTAATTTAGAAAAACGGAATGTATATCCAATCTTAACTAAGATAGGAATAGATACAATGTTCTTACGCCCCTTGGGCAAAACCAAAATGTTATCTAAAAATAGTAAATGTCCAGAATTCAAATAAAGAGAAGTAAATCTGATCCTAGTAGCTGCGACGCTTTCCCCGCTACCAACTTTGATCATCACTTCTTCTCGGCCCAGCTTTCTACTTCTCTGTAGATCCTGATCCAAACAACAAACATGGGCACTAGCCCCTGAGTCCAGAATCCACCCAGTAGAAAATATGGTCATAGAACAGTTAGTTTCAAAAACAAATAGCTCCATACCTTGTGCGTCTTTGCCTAATTTGGGACAATTTCTCTTCCAGTGGCCAAGCTCGCCGCACTTGAGACATCTATTCGTTTTCTTAGGTCCTTTGCTCTTGTAAAACCCTCGAGCCTTTCCCTTACCCTTCTTGGTACCCCCTTGAGCTCCAAGCTCGCCAGACTTTTTCTTGTTGTTCTTCTTCTTACACTTTTTGGGTCCAGAAGAGATGACCAAGGCAGTTACCTTTTCCTTTGGTTTCATTTGAGATTGTGCAGTAACCAACTTGTTCATTAGCCCAGCTAAATTGCACTCTATCTCATTGCAGTTAAAGTTAACCACAAATTGGGAGAAGGAATCAGGAAGAGACTGCAAGATTAAGTCAGTTTGAAGGGTGGCATTCATGGTAAATTCGAGAACTTCCAATTTCTCGATCCTCAAAATCATTTTGAGGACATGATCACCTACCTTCTCACCTTCTTTCATCTTGGCTCCGAAGAGCTCTTTCGATATCTCATATCGTGCAGTTCGACTATGCTTTCCATAGAGCTCTACCAGGTGAGCTAGGATAGCTCTTGAAGTGGGCATCTTATCATGTGGCCTTTGAAGATCATTAGTCATAGATCCCCCCACGTATCCTCTCACCCGGAGGTCGTCCTTAACCCATTTTTCATGGGCTTGGACCTCTTCCTCGTTGGCACGTGTTCTAGCAGGAGCCGCCGGGATATCAGCCTCCAAGACGTATCCCAGTGATTCCATATTGAGGACAATCCTCAAATTTCTAAGCCAGTCCACATAATTGGGTCCAGTCAGAGTATTCTTTTCGAGTAGAATTGAAAGTGGGTTTGTCATATTTGAGAGAGATAAACGAGAAAATGACTGCAGAAATAAACCAGATTTATTAGATTACTCGTTTTGACTTAACCAGGAAAAATTAAGGACTTAAAATTTATCTTGGCTCCCACTGCATTTTTTTGAATCTCACACTCCCATGTCAAAACCGGGAATCATCATTGGCATCGATTCCACAGCAGGTATTGAGGTCCTCAATTAATTAAATAGGTTGCAACCTAACCGGTTTCTGGCCCATTAATTATTTGAAGTGATATCTAATATCAATTTATCCAATAAATGTTTCAATACGTTTCCACATAGTTCACCAAACCGCAACCCATTCGATTTCTAGGTTCGTGAACTACCCGAGTTTATCCCACTAACTCCTATAATCTAGCACCTTGCAACCGAACAGGTTTCTGGGGTGAAATATGTTTCGATTAAGGCATTTGCATGCACTTTATAAAATTTTAAATTATTTCTAAATGTACAACCCCCATAACTGGGAAGCATTACACATTTATAGTAATCTAAATTTAGAAAGCTTAGTGGAGGGTGAGGATGTCAAACATCCGTTTCTAACTCGATATTATTTATTTGGGAGAATTTAATTCGTCAAAAGATTTTGGTCTCACTTTGCACATTATTCAATTTATATAGCGCTTTATTCTATATTGATCATGCATAAAAATACTACTAATAATCATGCCTTTCAATATAAATAAACATAGAATTTGAATAAATGAATAAATAAATTCATCACTTGATCATGGACTTTTACTAGAGGGCCCGAGCCAATGGGCCATCACAAAAGGCATAGATTAAACCTATTAAACATTCATGGGCCTTTTGACTTTATCAACTTTGAACTCTTTTATCTCGATTCCTAAAACAACTCATGCATTATTTCTAAGAATATAATAAATAGCTTCAAATTTGATAACCCATAAAATTAAAGGTAAAACATATAATCCTAAGTCCATAAATAATTAATTAGTTCTAATTAAATATTATATTCAATTAATCTCATTGGGCTCGATTTCATCAAACCCAAGTCACCATCCTTTTGGTCCACTTGGATTCAATTTAATTGGGCTCAAAATAATTAATTAGAACATCATTCACGTTTATTAATTTCTTATTGGGCTAAATTTAATTTAAGTCCAAATCACCAATCTAATTGGCCCATTTAGATTTAATTAGATTAAGTCCAAACTAATTAACAAATCAAAATTGGATAATTTTCAATTGAGCTTGATTTAAATTATTCGGATCATCATCCTTTTGATCCACCCAAGTAATTAAAATCACCCAAAATTCAAAAAACAATTTCGACCCAAACATAGCCCATTTTACGACCCGAATCCATGACCCGGATCAACAAATTGGGTATCCAAACCCACGACCCGTCGGGCCACAGTCATGACCCGACGGGCCGTGAATGGTTCGGCCCGGCTGCGTTAAACAGCGCGCGCGCATTTTTCTTGGGGCTTTCGAGCCCCGTTTTTCCTCGGTATTTTTCAATTTTCAATTTTCAATATCATCAAATATCCCCAGATTTACAATAACTAAAAATCAAAAAACTAGGCAAAAAACCATAAAAAGCAGATTTAAGAAAAAACATACAAACATGCTTCAAAAACACATAACATGCAATTCTCAAATCACGTAAACAAGATCAAATATGCAAATCAGAGATTGGCTCTGATACCAGGGTTTCATTCGAAAAAGCATAAACGCAGCGGAAGGGATTTCAAAAATTAAAACGAAAACCCAATTGGTACTCTAATTCGCATAATTGAATCTAAAAGCGTATAACGAATAAAACTTACTCGTTAATATGAATATGATGATGGAGAAAAACTTCTTCTCCTCCAAACTTGAAATATTGAAGCTTCCAAATCTTCAATCCTTTGGTTTGATTCTTCAAACTTGAACTTGATCCGAACAACGAAAATACGTCATCTCTAAATCGTCACGCACGGATCAACAAACGAAAAATCCCCTTTCTTCTTTTTCTATGGTCGACGGCTAGGTATAGAGAAGAGGAGGAATATTTTTCTTTCTTTTGAGAGTTATGAGAGTTGTGTATTCTTCTTCCTTGTTCTAAGTCAAAGAGTCCTTATATACCTCATGACTTATTAAACAAGTCAAAACAAAAGAGCCGTAATATGTGGCCTCTCAAAGACGCCACTTTGAGGCCTAGTAGGCGTCCAATTGAACTCCTTATTTAGCCCCGGGATTTGTTTTGTTTAATTAATTTCTTATTTCAATTAATAACTTATTATATCCAATAAATTAATTAATTAATAATTAATCTTATCATTATAATTAATTATTTCATCTAATGAATAATTAATTATTTAATTTATTCAATAAATTAAAACTCCCAGAAGAAATAATAGAAATTCTTTTTTCTTCATTTTTCTTTGTCAATCCTTTAGCGTGACTCTTTAGGTTCGTTTCGTTTGGCAATGAGAGGAAAGCAAAGGAAGTGGGTAACACCTAGCCAGTCACGTGGCCCACTTCGTAACCCAAACGAAAACGAATGATAGGATCATTTCAAAACCTTCCAATCATAAATACCGTATATGTATAAACCCTTTGTTCACGTTCTCCGGTCAAGTGAGAGTCATCGTTATGTCAAACTCACTGGACTTGACCATATGTATAAATCATAATAAATACGAGATCATTGAGATCGATTTAGTGCCAAGCACAATCGTCTCCTTTGCTTTGGCCAAAGACTTTGATCCCTATTTATCTATAATTACATAGGGTACATACTCATTCACTTATGAGAGAACAAATCCCATGTTAGATATCTGCTAAGATTACCACTTGCCCATCAAGTCTGCATTTCGAGGTTGACCCCACCAAAGGGTGAATTGGGTCTAACTACTCTAGTGAAAGACTTGACGTCACAAGTGCATCTTCAGCCTGATACTTCAGGTCAAAGGTTCACATATACCTATTACGCATAATCAGTTCCGTCATTGACAGTCACAGAGTGAAAACCCATGCGACAGAACCGATGCGAGTCGTGTTCGAACATATCAGTTCCACTGACGTGTCCACAATCTTAATCTCCTATCATCCCATAATACCAGACAGGCACTCCCATGTCGGAGCTAAGATTGTACAAGTATTCGAAGTCTTTATTTCTCCATTAAAGACTTCATATTACTTGCGAACTTATTTTAGTAATCAAGATCGATCTCTCTAGTGCCAATCTTCCTATCCCATAGGAAGTAGAGGGATCGCACTGAAAACATGGACTAAATGTTTTACGCAACTTATAGATGCAAATAAGAATTAAGTGAAAACGCAATAATGCCTTTTATTTAAGAAGAGTTTAAGTTCAATACAAGATATATGCCCTATACATTCTATCCTCTATGGCATCTGAGGGCATAATCCTAACATATGGGTGGCACCGCGAAAATCCTCCGAGCTTACAAAGACTCGAACGAGGATGGGTCACCCCATAATCCCTCCTGTAATATCTAGAGAGGTTGAGGACCCATGAATGGTCTCCCCACTCCCATTAAGGTTCTGGAACGAGATTATACAAAAATAAACAAATAATAGGCGACCGAGCCTCCACTAATAAGTGGTTGTGAGTATCAAAAACTACGTCACTCATTCATACAAATATGACAAAAGTGAATTTTCACTTTGCACAACTAAAACTAAGGAGAGATTTCACCTCCTACCAAAGCAACAAGGGTCATAATTCACTTCATGAATAAATAATCTGGTGGCTATTCAAGCTTATAAGAAGACAGGTCATTCCCGTGAAAATATCACTAATCAGTGTGCCACAAAAACAACTACATGCCAAAGAGAATAACAACTTTTTAACTCCCTGGCGCCAAATGGACGCTACCTGGTCACTTACTCCTGAATTTAACTTGCATATTAAGGAGTAGGGGGTATGGGGGAGAAAAAGAGGAGAAAGAAACGACTAGCTAAGTAGCTAACTGTTGTACAAAAATCACCAGCGGTACCAAAGCTAAAACTCATGTAGCCGTAAGGTACTAAAGCAAGAAATGAAAAAACAATCTATCATGCGGAAAGAGATAGCCAACATTCACGACATGCTAAGATAGCTACGAGGCAAAAAAGAGATAGCCAATGTTCACGAAAATCCCCAAAAGGCAACATGCCAAGGAGATAATAAATATCCGATAAGCCTCAAAACGCTACAAGTCGAAGCATAACAATTCAAGGACGAAGTTAGCCCATCCATGGGCAAATAAAAATAAGTCTTACAACTGATAAAACAAAATATAGAGTAAAGATAGTTCGAAAAAGTAAATAAGTAAATCCTGATGGGTGAAAGCATAAGAGAGCTTAATAGCTAAAAGGGCAACCAACACCTCAACTAGCGGCATCGCCCCCAGCATCGGTCTCCCCATCACTGGTATCGGGAACATTCTCATGCAGCCATGTAAAATCGCCGCTGGGGTACCGACCTCTATAGCGAAGAGTCCTACGGCACTTGCGCACCATCTTAGTCATAAAGCCCCGAGCAACCTTATAAGTCTGCTGGTTCCATTCCTCAATAAAAGCGGCACTCTTGCAAAATTTATCCACCGCCGACCTCTTGGCATCACTTAGAGTTTTTTTCCCAACATTTGAGCTAAGGAAGTAGCTACCGTCGAACTTCTCCGTCTCAAGCTTCTTCTAGGCCTCCTTATATTTCTCCTCCCATTTGTCAACCGAGTTCTTAGCTCTCCAGAACCGTGACAGAAGCTTTTGGTTATGTTGGAGGCTCTCTCGATGCTCCTTCTCCAGCTCCTCGCACTTAAGTCGAAGGCAATGTGACAGTTGGACCGCCTGACAAAAGAGAAAATGGTGAAAAACCTTAGATGCGCAAACATATAGCCTCTAAATAATGACAATAACACGTGTAAAAACTTACCCCACCGGCCCCGGTGCAAATCTCCTGATATAGACGCTCAACCGGTAGGGATGATAAGCGGGTGGCATCGTAATCAGTCACGACCATCCTCATCATAGACCAAGGGGTCACATGATCAGTAGTATCCCAAAAGGAGTTGATGTCTGGGTCCAAGTTAGCCCTAGAATTAAACAAACCAGTGCCAAGTCCGGTAAAACTAGATCTCCCCGGAGAATAACCACGAGCGTGTTTCGCCGCTGGAGCTGGTGGAGGCAAAGAATGCGAGGGCACATGCTCTCCGGGAGGGGCTATTCCTTTACCATGACTAGCTCTGAGAGATGAATGAATGGAGTGCCCAATAGCGTTTTCGCCATCCCCTGTCTCCAATACAACGGTGACTGAGGGCTAGTAGAGGCGCCCACCTTAGGTCTCTAGGTACCCTTAGAGCCTAAATCCGCCATCAAGGAATCAAAATCCAGTGTGCATGGAACTTGCTTCGACGAAGCAAAATCCAAGGGGGAAAGAACCCTAGGCACGCTCTTCGGGACAAGGTGCGGCGGACCTGATTGATCAGCCCCATCATCATGACCGCGTGAAGGGTGGGAAGCTCGAGGAATGGTATAGCTCGCCTTGCCGCCCTTGGGCACCCTCATGCCTGCACAAAATACATAAGATCACCAAATGTTAGTACGTGAGAGCATAAGGCCAAACAACACTTAAAAGTTACAACATGAAGTGCAAAAAAATTAAGAGCTCACATATACAATGAGTATAAAACTGGTTAACATCGAATTTACTGTCAAACAAATCCGCCTCGCTAAAGGTAACTCTGAGTTTTTTTTGCACACGGGTGACATGTTGAGGAGCAAGGCTCCCATTCCAACACAAAGGCGTTGATATACCCAAGTGGATGAAGGGAAAGTAAAAGAACTTCAGTTTCCAATCACCCCTAGGTTTAATATTACCCTCCAAAAACTTAGCGGTTGGCGTGGGGAAAAAGTATATGTATGGTGTAGAACGACATGTCTTAACCATGAATAGAGCCTGAAAGGCATCCAAATTCATGTCAAGGCCTAACTCGGTGAACCGAAAAACAAAACCCTCAAAGAAGGTAAAACAAGTAAGGGTTAATTGACTTATGCAAATGTGATAATGGTCTAAGATCTCCCCAAAAAGCTTATGGTAGGGAAATGTGAGCCCTGAACGAAAATACTCTAAGTAAAGGGTCACGTGCCCCTCGGGAGGACCTAATATTCGACAACCCAGCACGGACATGAGTAACTCAAAATCCACCGCAATGTCCTCGAAGAGTCTAGAAATTCGGCCTCAGTGATAGTGGAATCACAAGAGTCAAAATCAAGGCCGTCTTGAGAGGTCGGATCCTCATGATCTGGGGGAAAATGGCTCCCTTTCCCTATGAAAATAAGGGGGTTCCATCAATAACTAGTCCTTAATAGATGTTATCTAAATACGATAGCACGCACGCAAAAAATCAAGCACACCCAAAGGGACTTAGTAAAAAAACCATCGAAAGGTAAAGTCGACCCCGACATCGTATCCCGGCCTCATGCTAGGACCCAGGACATGAGGGTCTACGCCTCGTGGCAAGGCCGCGAGGCAAGGCCTTGTTCGCCCCGCGGCACGTCCGCGAGGCCTAACCTTCGCCCATTTAAGCGGCGTCCCCGGATGAAAGGCCTACAACTCCTAGAAGACGCTCTATTGAGGCGGGGAGATCATGGGTTGAATCAACTAAAACGGCGGTATAAAAGCAAACTATCTCCTAAGCCATTATCATGGTCGGAGAAAAAAGTACAAAAAATATTATCTTTACCTTGGTCACCTTGGCTTTTGTCCATTGTAGGCTATGGGAAGAGCTTCTAGAGAGAATTTCTTAAGGAGAGAGTGGTCGAAAAGTATAAAAGCATGAAAGTATGAATGAGAGTTGTGGGTTAAATGCCAACAACCCATCCACACTTAAACAAAAGGTGGGCGAGGGGCCTTTAGGACCCACTACCCAGTACAAATTGAAGCTAAATGGCACTGTCTAAGCAAGATTACTTCTACTCCCGGGTATTCCACCCGGTAAACCCAGAAGTGGGGGGCATTATGATGTGCACCAAAAATGTCTAAGTGCATTACGGTAATTATACGTATCCCCCGTTCGGCCCGGGGTGCCAACTGTAGGTTAAAGACCTCGGATAATATACTAGTCAAGCCCAAAAAAGGGCTAACGACCCATTAAGAGTAATCGGGCTATTTTATTAGTCTAAAAGCTAATAAAGAGGTTAATTATTAAGTCTGATGGGCTACTGATGGAATTAAGCCCACGGCCCATAGCTCACTACCAGTTCCCTATAAATATCTTAGAAGAGCTGGAAAAGGCTCATTATCTACTCTCTCCAGAAAAATCCACTAGCAAGAACAGAGAGTAGAACCCATACAGAACTACGAACTGACTTAATCTCATATACATCGGGTACGTAGGCAGCTCGTAACACTCGAGTGCAGTCTATACATCCACCAACCCCCAACCTAGTTTGTCTTGTATTGGATCGGTTCCTCTATCCCACGTGATCAACACGTGACATTCAACGACTGACGATTTTTACCATCATCAGTTTTGATATTACCTTCCAAATTAATAAATGTGGACATCACCAATTTTCCTTGAGACCTTGACAAAATAGTAAACTTGGTTAGGATTATCCATATCAGAAAAACAAAAGTTGGTGCTAGGTGATTCTTATTTTGGCTTCTTATTCATCAATTTCCGAATTCATGAGGCAATGAACATCTGTGCGGATCATTTTCAAGAACTGATCTCGAAATTTCAAATTTCGAAATAATTGTAAATATTTATGTGATATATGATCATAATAAAACTTGAAGTTTTTTGAATTCCCAAAGAATCATTGTGTTTATCCTAGTTGTTCTAAATTAGCATTTCTTTAATTTAAGGGATTTGGATAAAATTTTACTATAGGAAATAGTAAAATGCCGCAGACGATCGCATGTACATATACAATGAGACGTACTGAAGAATAGTACTCCCTCCGTCCAAAAAAAAATATTCGTTATTCCACTTTTGTCCGTCCCAAAAATATTTGCTCTTACTAGAAAAATATATATTTATTATCTTATCTGACTGTATTACGCTCCATTTTAATTGAGAAATATATTAGTAATCCATTTTTACTATAAAACTACAATGGAAATTAAGGAAAAATAACTTTATATATGGATAATAGACAACAGTCATAAATTAAATTAAAATCTAACATGTTTTAAAAGATAATGTCATTTATTATCTTTTGTTTTATGGAAAGGATATTTTCGAAAAACAATAGACTTTTGATAATTTTTAAGAAAAGTCAAAGGGGACATCTTTTTATGGAAGGTGGAGTATTTGGTTTCAATTTTACTTGAATTTGTCAATTTTAAAAACTTTTGAAATTTGGAGGTTTGAGATAATTGCAACTATTTATGTCATGTGATGTTTGATTCTAGTAGAGAAAATTACAAAATTAGTCCCATAATACCCAACTGTATCTTTTGGAGGAAAATAAAATGATGGAGTTGTTTTTGGAGGAAAACCAAGTACCAAACTCCTTTTATTTATATTTAAGGTCAAGCACACACAAAGGTGGACAGGCAGGTGGGAAGAAAGCAAATTAGAGTCGTGCTGTGTTTTGAATTGTGTGTGTGTTTGACCTTAAATATAAATAAAAGGAGTTTGTTACTTGGGTTCCTCAAAAAACAACTCCAATATAATTATTGGAGTCAAGTTTAACGGTCAAGGTTGTATTTTCCGTCCATAATTGACGGTGGGACTAACTTTGTAAAGCTAAGTTGAGTTATGGGACTATTATTATCATTTTAAAAAGTTTGGTACCAAAGTTGTTTTTTTCCTAAGCTATGGAACTAATTTTGTATTTTGCTCGATCCTAATAGGACTTAGAATTCTTTGAATTACCTAAAAATTATTCTGCTTGTTCTAGTTAGTTATTTTGAATTATCATTTTTTCAAAGTAAAATACACTTTGCCCCCTGAACTATAGCCTTCGTAACAAATACGCCTTTGAACGGTTAAAAAGTACACTTACCCTCTCTTATATTATAGAATTGTCTTAAATACCCTTAACCATTATTCTTCTTCTTATTTTTTCACTTCTCCATCATTTTTTTCCTTTTTCAAAAATTCATTTACTGCATACATTAGTTAAAATTTACACAATATAATAAGAGAAAAATTCATTTTTGGTCCCGTAGAAGTCGCCCCAAAACACTTTTAGCCCCATAGGAGTCAAAAAGTGACACTTTTGGTCCCAAGCGTTAAAAAATAGACGGAAATTGGAGTGTGTTACACGCGCCGTTAGTTTAATGGATAAAAAAATAAATTCAAAAAGAAATTAAAAATATTAATAAAAGAAAAAAGAAAAAGAAAAAGAAAAGGAAGAAGATGACGTCTTCTTCACCACCCCGGCCACTGTTCATCCCCCTCCCAACCCAAAAGAACCTCCACCCCCATCCCCTATGATGCACCAACACGAACACGGCACCACACGGACACGGAGAACGGCATTTTTAAATAAATATAGGACACGACACGGCTTCGACACGCCTGTCCAATTTTTTTTTAATATATATATATATATATATATATATATTATATATGAATTTGTATTTTACTTGTTTTTTCATAAAACTATGTATATTGCAAATAATTCAACTACTTATCAATAACAAATGCAAAATAAAAATATAAACATAAATTAAATATAACAATAAACATATTTTCAATCCATAACATGATATAACAAAAATAAATACTCCATTGTTCATATCCATGCTTTATAAAAAATTGGTTAGTTTTTATTAGATTTAGAAAATTGGTAAGCTTTTATTTACAATTTGACCCCCCAAAGTTTTAGTATCTTATAAAAAGTGACCTAGTCGTGTCCTGATTGTCTCCTCACCGTGTCAGACACGCATTTGATCATGTCCGACACGGTGTCCGAATTTCTATTTTTATTTTTCCAACCATGGACACGAATTAGAAGTGTCCGACACGTGAAGGGGGAGTGTCGGAGGAGTGCCGTATCCGACACGCGCACGACACCGCCCGGGGATCATTTTCGGAGTGTCCGTGCTTTATAGCCCATCGCTAATCCCACGCTGCTGCCGCCGCCAAAGCTCGACCAAAAACTCACAAAAAACACCCTCCAAACCCCCCGACCGTGACCCCGAAACCCTGACCCCCACAACTGAAAACCATGATCAAAACCAACCAAAGATCTTCAGCTAATAAACAAATTGTAAATCAAATCAGAGAAACCCAGATGGATTTGGAAACCAAAAGAATGAGAATTCATCAGGGGAGAAAGTTGTAACCTTTAATATAAGCCGCCGCCGCCGCATCATCGTATAGATGGAATAAATGACGTTAAATTAAGTGCAAAGGACGATTCTTTCCTTTTCCTTTCGCTGGGTGGAATTCAAATTGAAATGAGAAGTGGGGAAGACGACGGGATTGGATGGCCGACGAGATGGGGGTTAGGTTGAGCGATGGAAAGTGGGTCGAGTTTTGGAGGGGTCCCGGCGGTGGTGGTGGGGCAGCGTGGCGGTGGGGGTGGTGGTGTTCGGAAGACTGGTTGTTTTCCTTCTTTTTTCTTTTTTTTAATTTTATTTACTTTTTTATTTATTTAATTAATATTTAATTCCTTTTTGAATTTCTTTTGTTTTTTTATTATTTTATTAATATTGTAATTTTTTTTAATTTTTTTTTAATTTCATTTTTTTTCCTTAAAAATTAACGGCGCATGTAACACACGCGCCAATTTTCGTCCATTTTTTAACACTTGGGACCAAAAGTGTCACTTTGTGACTCTTACGAAACTAAAAGTGTAAAAAAAAAATCCTAGGGGACTAAAAATGTATTGGGGCGACTCCTACGGGACCAAAAGTGAATTTTTCTCATATAATAATTAGCAACATTTTTAGCACTAACGTTAAATTAATTCGGTGACAATATATTATATTAATATTTGACAAAATTTAAAGAATGCATTGTCATAAAACTAAATTATCCAGATAAGTTTAATATCTTTATGTATATCTTGACTACTATATATATACACATATATGCACTTTTAATACTCTAATTTACTACAATATATATATATATATATATGTATGTATGAATTAATATAATTCAAACACCATATTCTGACAACTCACACACACACACACACACATATATATACATATATGTGTGTGTGTGTGTGTGTGTATTTTAGTACTCTAGTTTACTACAATATATGTTTGAATTAATTCCAAATTTTTTATATTGGATTAGGGTATTAAATATACATATATTGTCTAAATATAGATAAAAGATTATAAATATCTATTTGAAATAATTTAATTTTATGGCAATGCATTAGTTAATATTTGTCAAATGTATTGTCATCAATTCATTTAATTGTAGTACTAAAGATAATTTTAATTATTAAGTACTAAATAACTAATATTGATTTAGTGGGTAAACTTTAACTAATGTATGTATCAAAAAATTGAGAAAAAAATGGTGGAGAAATGAAAGAATAAGAAAAATAATAGTGGTTAAGGGTAATTAAGGCAATTCCATAATATAGAAAGGGGTAAGTGTATTTCCTAACAGTTCAGGAGGGTATTTGTTATGATGGCTATAGTTCCGGGGGGTAAAGTGTATTTTGCCCTTCCTTTTTTTTTTAATAAAGAAATTTGAATAAAATCTTAATAGAGAAATAGTAAGAAATACTGCACATAGTAGCATGCACACACAGTGTGAAAGGGGTAATATTATGCCTAATCGAGTCTAATAGTTCGAGTGTAGAGTCTGTGTATATCTCTTTCACACAAGTGTGCGTGAAGACCACACATAATAAACCTTACTGTGTAAGAGAGATAGACATTAGGACCATTAGATTCGGTCTAGTATAGAATTTTTCGTACGAAAAGGTACTAAATTATAATATTTGTTTTAATGTGGGTCAACTTTGCATCATAAATCTTTCCTTTTGGTTTTTCTTCCATGAATTCTTTGAATCTGCAAAAAATGAGAGCGTTAAGAGGCGCTAGGGTTTCCCTTAGCTATGAAAGAATGTCGTTTCCACTTTTTCAACCCCCACCTCCTCTTATTTATACTCCTCGTGGAAGAATGTAAGAAGCCTTAATTGTTCTAAATTTGCTAGGTCGGGCCAAAACTTAGCACATCCAATATGATATACTAATTAATCAATTAAAGTACAAATGAATCCAAATGGTTTAACTTTACCTCAAATTGAATTTCAACTCATATTTATTTATTTATTTATTCGGCTCGACCCATGGACACAATTTACCTACACCAATTTTCAATTTTGCTTGATATTGTTAATGTAAAAAATTGAAATTAAGTGAAAGAGATGGAATTAAGTTAAGACAGTTGCGTTTCTCACTCGAGTAATTGTCGACGACTTAATACCATGAATTAAGTTTCATTTTCATAAAAACCAATTTTCAAATTATATTTGTGATTAGATTTTTTAAACCAAATATAATATATAAAAATCATATTTCAGGGTTTTTTTTTATTTGAAGAAAAATCGATTTTATATATCATTCAGTCGAAAGTTTACAACGCCTGGGACAATACAATTCATATCGACTCAAACGATATAGTAAGAACATCTGAAACACGAACTATCAAGTTCTTCAAGATAACAAATGTTAAGAATTCACAAACGAACACAAGAAAATTCTTATGCAACTTCTATTCAAGGAGAGATGAAACTCTCATTCGAGAGGGAAAGCAAACTCTCATATGAGAGTGAAAATAAAATACTAAACAAAATATCTAAAACGTTATATAAAAACTTAAGTATCACCCGTCTTCATCTCGTCAGATCTGTCTCTTTAATTCATATTCGTCTCGTCAGATTTGAAGATGTGATGTATTTGAAGAAAGGTGCTCCAACCCAACCCGCTTACGATGGTGGTGATACAATGGTGAAATAAACGACTGCTTTACCAAGTAATCGCCAGCGGAAGAAAAAATAAAAAAGAAGACTAGGGTTTAGATTTCCGATCTTTTGTTTTGCTTAAGATTTATACAATACGACTCGTTGAGGGAAACATAACAAATTTATTCTCAATTAGTCTAAATCGATGTTTTTATTTATTTATGGAATGCTTGTAATATGATACTATACAATAATACTATTTTATTCTATATTTCATGTGATGTACATACTTGGATATTGAGATATATGATAAATGTTCTATAATTTCATTTATATCCATTGATTATAAAATTATGAAATATTTGTCATTCATGCCATCACCTAATACATATTTATCAAGTATAGTACGTCGTGTCAAAAATTAGGGAAAAATGCAAAAAAAAAAAACCTGTGAAATATTTTATTAGCTGAAAACCCCCTGTGAAAAAAATATAGGCTAAAAACCCCTGTGTAATTTTGAAATTGCACATTTTCCATTTCCATCTATCCACTTTAACAATGTTAATTTTTTAACTAATATGCCCGTTTTGCCCTTCATACTTTACCAGTAAAAGTCAGATTTTTTTCATTTGTCTTCCTCCACATACGTCCAAGAGAGAGAGAAGGATATGAGAAGCTAGGGTTTTGCATATTTCTTCATATTTTTAGCACAAAGAAGCAGATTAAAATAAATTTAGTGGGTAATATTCAAAATGGAGTCCAAATTTTTACTATTTACTTGAAAAATCACGTTTTTTCTGCGGTTGAAGAAGACGACGGCGACAACAGGTTAGGGTTTTGTTCAAACTCTTGAAATTTTAGTTCTATTTGTAATTTCTGTGAAATCTTTGATTAAATTTTTACAATTTTGTGACCCATTTGTGTGATTAGGGTTGAAGAAAATAAACAAGATAATATTGAAGAATTACATAAAATAATTAAAGACGTATCTTTGAAATAAAAAATTAAAATGCCTGGTATAGCCAGAGTAACAATAAATCAAGCAAAAGAATTAATTGAAGAAATAAAATAAAATCTTGACTAACTCACAAAAAAAAAAAAAAGCATTTCTATTCTCTCGTACAGTGAATGTTTTGGAAGGGAAAGTAATGATAGACAACTGCTTAGTGGGATTCATATGGTTGTAGATGTATCCTGTGGTGATAAGTCAATGTAGTTGATATTCTTTATTGTGATGTATATTTAAGTAGGCCATAATGTTTGTATTACATTTTTATATTTCTGCATGTCTTGCTAAAATATTGGATTTTTTTCTTTGCTGTAGATAATGGTTTTGGTAGATAATGAAGTGGCTAATGATAACTTGGGAGATAGAGAATGGGATAATGCAGTGTTTAATGAAATTTTGGGTAATAAAGGTGTTGAACCTCAAGATAATCTCACCTCTCATAGGCCTGAGAATGAATCAGAAGAATCTGATTCATCGTTTATATCAGATTGCCCCTCTTGGATGTTAGAAGATTTTGAGGGCCCTATGGATGATGACATCTTTGCAAATAAAGCTCCTGACCATGCTATAACTATTTTCAAAACTTTGAGGGCATTTATAAAAGAAAAGAAGAGCAGCAGAGAGACAACTTGAATTAATAATTAGGAGGGATGTAGATGGTGAGGGGTGGTTTAGTGATGCACCGGCAGAAGAAGAAGATGATATTGAGTCATTGAGGGGTAGTGATGATGAGAGGATTGTTCATCCAGTCTGGACTGATGGGATGGAAAAAAGGGGGATAGGGCCATGTTAGGAATGAAATTTGTTTCAAGAGAGAAATACAGGGAGGTGCTGAGGGATTGGGGTGTGAGAAATGGCTGGGATCTGAAACTCATAGCAAATGAAAAAAAGAAAATAACAGCTGTCTGTAAGCATGGATGCTCTTGGAGAATTCATGCTTCTCGTAGACAAGGTAGCACTACTTACCAAGTGAAGACTCTAAGAGGTGGACACACTTGTTCATACAAAACTGAAAATGCTCAAGCAAACTTCAAATATATGAATGGCTTTCTAAGATTCCTTCACACCAATGGGCCAGATGTTTCTTTCCAAACAGAACTAAGTGTGATGTGGTAGTGAACAATATTAGTGAATCCTTCAACAGTTACATTTTGGAGGCACGAGAGTTGCCTGTTATTCAGATGTTTGAGTGGATGAGGAGAAAGATAATGGCAAGAATTCAGGTGAAGAGAGAAGGCATGGAAAGGTTTAAGGGAACTGTCTGTCCAAACATAATGAAAAAAATAGACACACAAACTGCTCTAAGCAGAAATTGTCATGCGATTTGGGGAAGTGGAGAAACATATGAGGTGATGCATGGGCTTGACAACCATGTTGTGGTGCTAGATGAACATCACTGTAGTTGTGGGATGTTTTAAATGGGTGGGTATCTTTGTTGTCATGCGATTGCAGCCATGGGCTTTCATAGAAAAGAAGTAGAAGATTATGTGAATTCATACTTGAAAAAGGATGTCTACTTGAGAGTCTACAGCCACAGCATAAATCCAATTCCTGACATGCATGATTTTGAAGAGTCTTCCTTGGGAAAAGTTTCAACTCCAAAGGTTAAAATAGGGGTGGGAAGACCAAAGAAGAAAAGAATAAGGGACGGCAATGACATTGGTGGTACAAGTGGGCCAAGGAAGGGTCTTACTCATACATGTTCCATCTGTGGGGAACTGGGACACAATAAAGTTGGGCATAATAAACATAGAAGACAGAGTGAGGTATATTACTTAATATTTTTTCATTAAGTTGTTGATTTAAAAAGTATTAATCTTTTGTTTTAATGTGTTTTGTGTGTTTGTAGGTACCTCTCCAGTTTGAAGATGAAGGTGTACCACCTAGTCCATCTATTTTGATTAGTTCTAGCAGCATTTGAGTGTGTACAATATAATTGAAATTATTACTACTCTTGTTAACAACACTCTTGATCTTATTGTAATTTTGCAAAGAAATTACTTTATTTAGTCATTTATTTTTATGATTGGTACACTAATCTTGCTTCTCCTGGTGGATTTGGATAGGTTTTACCGTGGGAGATGTCCTATTATGAAATGTAAAAGTTCAAGAGGAGATGAATTTACCCCTTGAAGGATACTTGGAAGACTTGGAGATTTGGTAGTCTAATGGGACTTGAAAACTTGAACTTTTGTCATTTATTTTGTAATTGAAGTGACATCTTAAGTACTTTTATGCATATCAAGTGTGCTTGAAGATTTGAACTTTTGTTAATTTATTTTGTTAGTGATGTGAAAACTTGAATATTTCTAGGCATATTAAGTGTGCCCTTTATGTACAACATTTCACTTGGAGAGTTATTAATGTATGAATTTGAATTTTGATTGTGCAAATTATATACTTTCACCTTGGATTTCGAGGATTTTTGTGCCTTAAATCAAGGTCTTGCTTCGATTTGTACGACATTTCTACCTAAAAAAAATAATCAAGATCAATGAATTTTACTTCATAAAATTTTTATTTAGGAAAAAAAAAATGAGAGAAGAAATTTACATGTTGCTATATGAGTGAAAATAAAGCCAAAAGAAGCTAGACATAGAGGCTGTATTTTTACTATCAAAAGAAAACGAGGGGTATAAAAGTAAATGACATGGTCATTTTATGGTTTAAAAGCACCAAGAAACGCAGATGGGGCGAATGGATATCACCTTCCATCAGTTTGTGACGGAGGGGGGGTTTCGTGCAATTTCAAAATTACACGGGGGGTTTTAGCCTATATTTTTTTCACAGGGGGTTTTCAGCTAATAAAATATTTCACAGGGTTTTTTTTTTTGCATTTTTTCCCAAAAAATATACAAAGTAGAAACCCAGACCTAAACGAATTGAAATTCAAAAGAGAATTTTAAAAAAATAATACAAAAATAAATCGAAATTAAGAAAATAATACACAAAAAAATGGATATCAGTAAATAGCACATTCCGCGCTGACGTGGCGCGGAATCTGCCCCATTTCGCGCCACGTCAGCGCGGAATCAATAAAAAAAATTAATTTATGGCCATTCCGCGCTGACGTGGCGCGGAATGGACAAATTTTTTATTTTTTTTTTAATTTTATTCATTCCGCTCCACTTAGGTGTGGAATGGCAGCAAAAGGCTGCTACCCCCGCGTGGCCAGTCAGGCCGAATTTCTTTTCTTTTTCTTTTTTTTCCTTTTTTCCTTCTTTCTTTCCTTCCTCTCTCCTTTCTTCCTTCTTTTTCCATTTTCACTCTCGGTTTTCTTCCTCCATCTTCACTTCACCATTTTCTTCATCTTCTTCAACTTATTTTTCATCATTCTCAACAATTCAAGGTAAATTTTATATATTGTTACTTTATAAAATATATAGAGCCATTATAAATTCTCGTATTTTGGCATGTTTCTGTGCATTTTTTTGGTATGACTTGAACATAGAAATTGCAGGTGGTGTTGTGAACTTTGTCATACAACAAGAATTGGGTAGTTTCGATGCCCGAGTAAAGAAATATGGCGAGACGAAAAAAATAATAGCAGTTTTTTTTAACGAATAATGACTTTTTATTTTTTTCCGACTCATTTTTCTCCGTTTTTCGTGCGTTTTCGGGTTTCGACTTGAACATGAAAAATGTAGACTTGAGCATAAGCGACTTTTTGAAACAAGAATTGGGTCGTTTCGATGCCCGAGTAAAGAAATATGGCGAGACGAAAAAAAATAATAGCAGTTTTTTTTTAACGAATAATGACTTTTTATTTTTTTCCGACTCATTTTTCTCCGTTTTTCGTGCGTTTTCGGGTTTCGACTTGAACATGAAAAATGTAGAATTGAGCATAAGCGACTTTTTGAAACAAGAATTGGGTCGTTTCGATGCCCGAGTAAAGAAATATGGCGAGACGAAAAAAAATAATAGCAGTTTTTTTTTAAGGAATAATGACTTTTTATTTTTTTCCGACTCATTTTTCTCCATTTTTCGTGCGTTTTCGGGTTTCGACTTGAACATGAAAAATGTAGACTTGAGCATAAGCGACTTTTTGAAACAAGAATTGGGTCGTTTCGATGCCCGAGTAAAGAAATATGGCGAGACAAAAAAAAATAACAGCAGTTTTTTTTAACGAATAATGACTTTTTATTTTTTTCCGACTCGTTTTTCGTGCGTTTTCGGGTTTCGACTTGAACATGAAAAATGTAGACTTGAGCATAAGCGACTTTTTGAAACAAGAATTGGGTCGTTTCGATGCCCGAATAAAGAAGTATGGCGAGACGAAAAAAAATAATAGCAGTTTTTTTAACGAATAAACTTCTTAAAACATATACACAAACACGACATCGCAAGTACATATACAAAACAGGTTTTTTTTGGTAAAAAATAATGACTTCAACATAAACGAAACTAAACTACCCATGTGGCCTTGTGCCAAGATGTCCCCCTGTGCCACACTGTCAAGGGTGTCCCGTCCTAGTAGACCGTCTTGGCCTCACTGTAACTTCTTCACTCATTTCGTTGCTCATATCCAAAGGGAACGGAACAGGCGATATATTTCGTTGATGTTCCACTAGTGAAGATTGAATCAAAGTTTGGGGAGGGGGATCATTAAAAATTGAGTCAACGAACGAACGCAAATACGACTGGTCATTAAACCCGGAATAGGAGGAAGGCCCGCTTCGGTACTCAGGTGCAAACCCAGAATAGGAGGAAAATCCGCCTCGTAACTCAGGTGGAAATCCGGAATAGGAGAAAGGCCCGCCTCGGTACTCAGGTGGAAATCCGGAATAGGAGGAAGGCCCGCCTCGGTACTCAGGTGGAAACCCGAAATAGGAGGAAGGTCCGCCTCGGTACTCAGGTGCAAACCCGGAATAGGAGGAAGGCCCGCCTCGGTACTCAGGTGGAAACCAGGAAGGTCCGGGTCGATACTCAGGTGCAAACCAGGACAGTCCGGCTCGGTACTCAGGTGCTGAAGTCGGGGCTGAGGATGGTCCAACTCGGTCCTCAGGTGCTGAAGTCGGGGCTGAGGATGGTCCAGCTCGGTCCACAGGTGCTGAAGTCGGGGCTGAGGATGGTCCAGCTCGGTCCACAGGTGCTGAAGTCGGGGCTGAGGATGGTCTAGCTTCATCGTCATCATCTTCTATACCTTCGGAGTCTTCCAATGTACTCCGGCTTCTCCTTTGTGGAAGCATGGTTTCTCCTCCACGTCTATGACTGTGAGAACCAGATGCTACATCGCCATGACGTCCACATGTGACCAGATTTGCTAGGCCGGTGAGACCCGATCGCACCTGTCCAAGTACCCTCCTAACTCCGTGGCTACTTTGAGGGGCTTTTTCAATAGTGGATTGCAGGCCTTGAATGCGATTATACTGAAAAGATAAAACAAAAGAGTTAAACAAAAAATCATAGAAAAAACAACTATATTACAACAATAAGTATATTTACTAACCACATTCTGCAATAGAAGGGCCGACCCTGTTTGATATCCCACTGTTCTCCTAGTCAAGGTGGGTGAAATATAACGCCGAGTGATTCTATCATACCACTCGTCGTATCTCGGCTCTGTGTCATTTCTGCCTTGAACAGGTTGTCCAGTCACAGTTCTATTGGCCCGATCATTCCACATTGCAATATATGTATCATTTTCGTTTGCCCAATTTATATTTCTCCCCCTACGGTCCCTTCTTCGCTCAGGGACAACATTGTGTGGAATATTTTGTCGGAGTCCAAACTATCGCAAAACACGCTCAGGACGATGATGTTCCACGACGTCGAAGAATATCATCGGAACTGATGCTTTCCACACAACAACGTCCAAGCATTCAAGTGGCAACTTGTCGATGTCTTCATCATTCAAATTGTATGGAGTCCAGATAAACTGAAGTATGAAAAACGTATGAAATTTTTTTTAATACAGAAGGATATAATAGAGATATAAAAACGTTACGAATTTTTTTTTACTCACATGTCCTTCGGCCATCTGATCAAGTCCATCTCTAATTGCTCGGACACTGTGAGCGACAACAATGTCATTTGTAACAGGGCGATACCACCTTTAAACATCAATCACGCAATTAGTACAAAAATAAGATTTTTCCTAATTAATTTTTGTTAATTAATTAAAATTCATAAAAATATCAGTAAATTACCGTGCACCATAAGGAGCTCGGGCAATACCATACTCATCAATTCCTGTCACTGGATGGGGAACATTACTGGGTCTGACAACCAAAATTCTAGACCACGCCCATATCTGTTAATGAATATGTACGCATAATTACAAATCACGAATTATCATAAAAAATAACATAACAATATTTAAATAATCAAGAGTATACCCACCTGTAACAATGGCACACAAGCATCTATATTTCTCTGATCTATGATGCAGGCTTTGCTTAGCCCTCGGTATAACCATGCCAACACACCACTCCCCCAGCTATAGGAGTTTGTTGCATTAACATCTTCAAATAATGACAACCATAGCACCGGGACAACATCTCCGGTGTTGTTGGGACACAATACGCCAAGCAACATAAGTGCCCAACAGCGGGCTATCTGATCGACCTGCATTTCATGAGATTCGGGGGTGATTTGGCCAGCAGCCGAGGTCACATGGGCGACAATTTTTGCGATTTTTAGTTGAAACCCTTTTTTTTCAAAATCCTGTCTAGTCATTGGAAACCCTAAATATTCCAAAATATAGGCTGCACACTCATCATAACTATGTAAAACACGATTCGTTATTAGAGGTCGACCATCGACTGGAAGACCAAATATTATAGCAATATCCAGAAGAGTAATCGTAGCCTCTCCAGTTCTGAAATGAAATGTATTGGTCTCCGGTCGCCATCTCTCGACTAGCGCCGTTACAAGACCCATATCATTTGTCCATGGCCTTAACTTATATACCCGATATAAACCCATGTGTTGCAATTTTAACAAAACTCGGTTATGTGGGGTCCTTCCATAAGAACTCTTAAAATACGAACTGTCCGCCCGTCTAGCACGAAACACGAAATCGGGGGACTCACCAACCTGCTCGGACATATGATTTGACTGTCCGGTCAACACACTACCGTCTATCGGGCCATATATATGATCAATAAACTCCTCCGCCATCCTACATTAAAATAAAATAACAAATTATTTTCAATTAAAACGATACTTGAGCTAATTAGAATAATATAAATTAATATTTCATAAACTCAAACACATACATCACAAAAAAATAAACTTATGTGACAAAATTAATCCACACATCTATAATTTGAAATTATACCTAAAAGTTCAAGACTATACCTAAAAATTCAAGATTATACCTAAAATTTGATATTCAACGTACTAATTATAAATTACACCTAAAATTGATATTATACCTCCTAAACCCTAAAGTATACATAAAAAATTTAATATTATAACTAATAATTTGACATTTTATTTTAAAATTCAAAATTAAACCTTATATTTCTACCAATTTAAGAATAAAATGATAATTCAAAATTAGAGCTAAAAAATAAACAAATTAAATCAAAATTATACCAACAATTCGAAATTAGAGCTAAAGTATCAAAATTATACCAACAATTCAAAATTCAACTACAAAATTCCACAAATTTTAACCTCAATTGATGAATTCCACAACAATTCGAAATTAAGCCTACACCCTAAATTCAAAATTACACTACAAAATTTCACAAATTTAAACCTAAATTGATAAATTCCACAAAAATTCGAAATTACACCTAAAACATAAATTCAAAATTCCATTGCAAAATTCCACAACTTTAATTCCTAAATTGATCAATTTCACAAAAATTCGCAATTACAAAACAAAATTCCACAAATTAAAACACTAAATTGATAAAATTCAACAAAAATTCAAAATTACACCTAAAGCCCAAATCCGAAATTACACAACAAATTCGAAAAATTACACAACAAAATTTCACAAATTAAAACACTAAATTGATAAAATTCAACAAAAATTCGAAATTACACCTAAAGCCCAAATCCGAAATTATACAACAAATTCAAATTTGAAAAATTACACAACAAAATTCCACAAATTAAAATACTAAATTGATAAAATTCAACAAAAATTCGAAATTACACCTAAACCTCAAATCCGAAATTACACAATAAATTCAAAAAATTACACAATAAAATTCCACAAATTCATAAGCAAATTCGAAATTACACTACAAAATTCCACAAATTTAAACCTAAATTGATAAATTCCACAAAAATTCGAAATTACACCTAAAACATAAATTCAAAATTACATTGCAAAATTCCACAAATTTAATTCCTAAATTGATCAATTTCACAAAAATTCGCAATTACAAAACAAAATTCCACAAACTAAAACACTAAATTGATAAAATTCAACAAAAATTCGAAATTACACCTAAAGCCCAAATCCGAAATTACACAACAAAATTTCACAAATTAAAACACTAAATTGATAAAATTCAACAAAAATTCGAAATTACACCTAAAGCCCAAATCCGAATATACACAACAAATTCAAATTTAAAAAATTACACAACAAAATTCCACAAATTAAAACACTAAATTGATAAAATTCAACAAAAATTCGAAATTACACCTAAACATCAAATCCGAAATTACACAATAAATTCAAAAAATTACACAATAAAATAGCCCAAATTCATAAGCAAATTCGAAATTACACTACAAAAATACAAGAGAATTTTTTAAACCCTAAATTCATTAATCATACAAAAATTCAAAAATATAATGGCTCTATATATTTTATAAAGTAACAATATATAAAATTTATCTTGAATTGTTGAGAATGATTGAAAAATAATTGTTGAGAATGATTGAAAAATATTGAAGAAGATGAAGAAAATGGTGAAGTGAAGATGGAGGAAGAAAACCGAGAGTGAAATGGAAAGAATGGAGAGAGGAAGAAAGGAGAGAGGAAGGAAAGAAAGATGGAAAAAAGGAAAAAAAAAAAAAAGAAATTCGGCCTGACTGGCCACGCGGGGGTGGCAGCCTTTTGCTGCCATTCCGCGCCTACGTGGCGCGGAATGAATAAAATTAAAAAAAAAAAAAAATTCGGCCATTCCGCGCCACGTCAGCACGGAATGGCCGTAAATTAAAAAAAAAATTTATTGATTCCGCACTGATGTAGCGCGGAATCGGGCAGATTCCTCGCCACGTCAGCGCGGAATGTGCTATTTACTGATATCCATTTTTTTGTGTATTATTTTCTTAATTTTGATTTATTTTTGTATTATTTTTTTAAAATTCTCGAATTCAAAATTAAGCATTAATCATGATTATAAAGATTCATTCATTCAAAAATGTATTAATTAATAATTATAAGGATTTCAAAAATGTATTAATTAATTAGTTACATAATAATTATTATTATACTCCTATAAAAGGAGCAAAAACTCCATAGAATCTCCCCCCTCACTCTACCAAATGTTTACTTTCCTTTTCTTTCTCTCTCTCTCTATTTTGCCTCTCCTCCATCTAATTAATTAATTAACTAATTCAAAAAATAAAAATCTGAAAGAAAGAAAAAAAACCCACATTCCTCTCTTCTTTCATGGCCCGAAACGTCCGTTCAACCTTCCTATACGTCGTCGTTTCGATCTTCATCTTCGCCGTCCTCTACCACCACTTCCTCCGCGATACCACCAACTCCGCCGTAATCTCCGCCACCTCCACCTTCTCCGCCAATTACGCCATCCATGAAAACCTCACCAACGCCGCCGCCGCCGCAGCACCACCAGCTCATACAATTCTCACACCTTCCCCCTCATCATTAATCTCCACCACCGCGGTTCTTCTACCTGATTGGGAAGTGCTCGTAATCGTCTCACCGGAAACGACGCCGTCGAATCTCGATAATTTCACCTGTTTATTCGACACCAATGAGGTATCTCCGGCGAGATTCTCCGGCGTTCTGCCTTTTCCCGATCGAGCGACGTTCAATTGCGTTCTGCCGGTGAGAACTCGCCGGAGGCTTCCTTTCAATCAACCGGTGTTGTTAAAATCTCCGATAAATCCTCCGGCGAGAAATACACCGGCGCCGCCTCTTCTGCGGTGGTCTTATTTGGTGTATGATTCTCTGACGACGGAGGACGACGTCGTTTTGTTCGCCAAGGGTTTGAACAATCGGCAGGGGATTAATCGGGAGCCGACGGAATTCAAGTGCGTGTTTGGAGACGACGTCATTAACGGCGTTAAAACCGCCGTCACGACCTCCATTCAGGAGGTGTTCCGCTGCAAACGGCCCGAATTAACGGCGGTTTCTTCTGTGGGAGGGGAACCGGAGCCACTGATGAGAGTCTCATTGGAGATAGTCGCGGAGAATAGGGTGGTCCCATCTGTGGCGTACTACACGCCCCCGCGCAAGTTAGAGACCAAGGGTAGGAAATCTCTATTGTGCGCTGCCACCATGGTGTACGATGTGACCAAGTTTTTGAGGGAATGGGTTTTGTACCATTCCAAAATTGGGGTTGAAAAGTTCTTGTTGTATGATAATTTGAGTGACGATGATTTGGGAAAAGTCGTGGACGAGCTCGTGAAAGAGGGTTTTGATATTAGCACTTATTTTTGGCGATGGCCGAAAACACAAGAAGCGGGATTTTCGCATAGCGCGATTTACGCTAAAGATGCTTGTACTTGGATGATGTACAATGATGTTGACGAATTTGTATACTCTCCGAATTGGTATAATTTGTCACAACCCTCGAAATCCTTGTTACATCCATTAATTTCGAGAAACTCATCAAAAGTAGGCCAAATTAGCATTGGTTGTCATGAATTTGGACCGTCGGATCAACAGGTTCATCCAATAATGGGCGTAACACAAGGGTACAACTGCAGGCGAAAGTACGAGAATCGCCACAAGTCCATAGTGTTATTAGAAGTTGTGGATGATTCATTGCTTAATGTGATACATCATTTTAATTTAAAGCCGGGGTACAAGACTAGGAAAATGAATATCAATGATATGGTGGTTAATCACTATAAATATCAAGCATGGCCCGAGTTTAAGGCCAAGTTTAGGAGGCGAGTATCTGCTTATGTCTTGGATTGGACCCAAAAATTGAACCCTAAATCCAACGATCGGACTCCCGGGTTAGGGTTTTCACCGGTTGAACCAAAAGGATGGCCTGAAATGTTCTGTGAGGTACGTGATAACACATTGAAGGAATTGGCATTGAAATGGTTTGGAATTGAATCAGATTCTGGGTATAAAATGGCTTGGCAGAGATGCTAGTCAACAATTAGGGTTTCAATAAATTTGAAGCCTAAAAAAGATGAGATTATTGCACAAGGTACAATTGATTCTTGCCTTGTAATTAATTCTGCATGGACCAATATTTATTATTTGTTGAGATTGGTCAGAGAGGTTGCTTATGGTGGAGGAATGGAATTATTTGATATAGATTTGATTATGGGGCAGAGGAAAAGAATATTTTTCGGCAGACGTTTTGTTATTATTTAGTTTTTGTAGGATTAGATTTAGGAAAGAAAGGAATATTAGTTTTTGTTAGGATTAGAGTTAGGAAAGAAAAGGAATATTCAATAGTTTATTTTTCTTTGGTGGAATTTTGACTTTGTTCATAGTCATAAAGGGAATAAAATTGAATCCATTGTACAATTTGCGAATCACAGAAGGAATTGAAGTTAATTTTCCCAAGAAAATATATAATATTAATATTAGTATTGAGATGTTACTGAAAATAAAAGACAATATGGGAGCATTGTATTTATTCCTATACATCTGTGGTGTTGGATTCGCGTTCGATATTTTCTATATCTTAATTGTGTGTTTTGTGTGTGGGCTATTATTGAACTTAACCATTTGATGAAAACAATTATCATGTCTTGAACTTGATATAGAGAACTACATGCATGGCATGTTTTAAGGTTCACCTGCAATTTCCGGTTCAATGTGAAGCGTAGATCGAGATTCAATTTTCGGATCATCCTTCGGCTTGATTGTGTTTGGATTCAAAAACCTTCGACCTTAGGAAAAACTTGCAATGGGTACAAATTTGCACCAAAATAACTTCAAGGTGTCGTATATGATATTTACCATGAATTCGTAGCCTCGTCTTCTAGTTTTTAATATGCAAAAGAATAGAACATTAAGAGCCGTTGATTTCTAGAAAGAAGAGAATATGAGACCAAAATTTTATGACAACAAGCGTATAATAAAAGCTAACAAACAAAATTTGTATGCATCAACCTTGCAAAAACACCTTAAAATCAAGAATTAATTTGAAAAACGTAGTAGAAGTTGAAAAAAAAAATGAAGCATATCTATCAGAATAGAACAAACCGAGACGTAGAACTATTGTGCGGAGTTCATTAAAAGAATTGAATTCGTTATCTTTTATTGTGATCTCAAGAAAGTAAAAGTTTAATCAGCTCAAGGAAAAAAAAAAAAACAAGGTTTGTATAGCATAGTCATACTTTCACAGCTGGATAGTGTAAATATTTGAGAACTTGAAACTATTATTCACTCTAGCTAGTAAGAAAAATAATTCATTGCACTCTATTATTGAATAATGATGTTTCAGTAGATTGATGATAATTAAATGCAATATTTAAGTCTTTTCTGAGCATGTATCAATATTTATTTAAAATATAGTTAGTTGAATTTACTGGGACTTATTTTTTAAACGAACCACCTTACAATTATTCTAAGAAAATTACTATTTTTTATTTTGGTTTACCCACGGGGTGTCCGGGCTAGCTTTCGCGCACCTCAACTAATCCCTGCTGGCGGTGCATGGCTGCCGCCGGCCAAGCATTATTTTGACGTCTGAAATCGATTCTGAGAGCACACTAGCATCGACCCCGAGTTATCCCAATGACAGCCTTATACCATTGGGCCAAGAGGCTTGATTATGAAAATTACTATAGACACTTGACTTGTACCACATAATTTACCTGAGTACTGAGTACGCTCGCTACGTAGGATCCTCATTAGCTTAGCTTCTATTTTTATTTTAAATAAATGAAATATAACATGTAGTTAATGTCAAATTCGTTTAGAAATCGATTATTAATTATACCGTTAGAACGTAGAAGTAAAAACACAATTTTAAGATAGTATTTTTTTTACAATTAAAATTGGAAATTTGTCTTTATACACAAATATTAGTATAGAAAATGGATTTGACTTGTACACATGCATATTAGAACACGTGAAGAAGAAAAAGATAAATTGGAGGCGAAGCAAACATATTGGAGAGTGGAAAAGGAGATCATGAATGAGCAGCGTGGGGCATGGCTTTATAGCTGAAGGGCCGCCACCCTTTAGTTAACTTACCATCACTTTTGTACTTCAATTCTACACATAGTTATTAAAGTTTCATTCTTATTAATAATAATAATAATAATAATAATAATAATAATAATACCTTTACCCTATAAGAATAGAGTGATCCTTAACATGTATTGTAATACAATACTGAAATCCAATATAATTACAATTATTCATTCATTATAAATTTTATGTATGTCTTATCACATGACTGATTGTGATCGCTTGGATTCAATGTTCAGAAATTCTTAAAAATAGTCTATAATACAAGCTTAATAGTATTAATCATTAATTTATTTATTTTAATTGCTCTCAAATTAACCATTATTTATAAACTTTTGGTTGTTACACTTCGATCTTCTTTAGAGTTATTTCTCCCCTTTACACAATTATATTGGATATGGTATTTATCCCTACGAGCAAAATGTGATGTTTGATATGTTGATAACGTTTATTCAATAATAATAATAATAATAATAATAATAATAATAATAATAATAATACTAATAATATAGGATATGTCGACAACGTTTATACATTTAAGTTACTATAATTATTATATGTGATACAACTGTTTGCACAACAAAAATGTTATGTTATTTATCCATAAATGCAGAATCATATAATATGTCACCAATTTTTCTAGTCTCACTTTGATTACTCTTCAAGTTTTGTCATTTGATTATCATTCGTTGTATTGATGTTATAACTAATGTATATTAGTTAATTGATTATTTTACATAAAAATAAATAAAAAATGTTGGTTGTCTAACATTCCAACGTAACTAAGGAGATGAAGTAACTAATACATTTGTTATCAGTCAAATATATGCAGCCTTCCTTTTCTTTTCTTTTTTTCTTTTTATGGAATTCGATCATTTCGTATTATCATGACCAAAAGTTAATAAAGAAAATGATTATATAACATTATAGTAGTACCTACCACAGTGATTTGAAAACTAATGAAGAACATGCTAGAAAAAAATAACAAGAATTGAATCCGAACTATCAAATTCTAAATATCGAGAATCTCATTAGGGACTAGAATGCATGAATTACTAAATGTTGGAATTTTCTTATTCATAAGTGATGGGTTCTCTTGATTAATGTGTATCCCACATTGCAAAAGCCAAAAGAAAGGTTGTACCTTTAGATATCTATAATGTCTCTTATGAAAGGAAAGTTCCATGTCCCACATGAGAAAACTAATGAAGTGGAATTATGTATATAAACATGTTCACTCATTGAAGATTTAATTGGCAAGCAAAGAATAAGGAGGAGCCACCTTATGCTCGCGAGGGTCATCACACTGCCCGCGCACTGCGCCGCTACCCGCGGACGACGGCCGGGGCCTGTGGGCTTGGCTTGGTGCCGGTGCTTGCATGCGGCCTTCAGGGATCATGATCTATCTTTTTGTTGAAAATCCATTTGAACAATTGTGTTGAGCACTGAAACTCACCTTGAGTTAAGTCAAGTACTGAGAGTTAAGTTAAGGATTGAACTATTTAAGTCATCTCACTTACCTTCAGTTAAGTCAAGAATTGAACTTAGCTTGAGTCAAGTCTAGTGACTTGTTGAGAGAAGTTATATTGAACTTAGCTAAGTATAGTTGAGTTGCCTTGTCTGCTCGTCTGGATGTGACTGTCAAAGACAAAGAGTCAGGAGTCACCTATAACTTGAATGAGGCTATTCAATAAAGTGTAACGTTTGAAATGAACAATCACGACTTGAATGTAGCTATTCAATGTAGAAACACAATTGTTCTGAATGTCCTATCTATGTCTATAAATAATCCCTGCATCATTTGAAATATATCTGTAAACACAGAAATACACTTTCTCTTTATCGGTATAAGTTCAAGGGTATTTTTATACTGCTTTTGAATACTTGTCTGTTTTATATTTGGAGGCTTATTTGCTGTAACTCTAATAGTAAAAAGGGCAAATAAAGTCTTAAGGAAAGAGCGATCCTCGACTCAGGCAGATTACTCAATCTTACATATTTTTCAAAACTAAAGAACATAAATATAGATTGATGTCGGTTTCAGATCCATCACCAGGGAAAAGGGGGATGAGGAGGAAAGATGTATGGTGAAGACACTTTTTCATCACCAACCAAACAATCCATACGTTGGACAAACTCAGAGAGGAAAATAAAGTCAAATCAGAGAAGAGGAAGAGAATCAAAAGATGAAGGCGAGCAAAAGAATTTTGGGGTAAGAGGGTGGGAGTTTATTACAATTTGAAGTGTTTAAGAGAAAATTTTAGATAATTTTGTCCTAAGGTTTTGTATTGCTCAAATATGTGCAGGAATTGAAAGGTAGCCTTCCCATATAGGTAGCGCATGCATGAACCCCACTAAATAAAAGATTTGTCTTCTCATTAGTACTCTTGAAATAGTTGAGATCAAGTTTTCTAATTCTTTTGAGAAAATAGAATTAGTTGATCAACATGACATATATAAACTTTAAGAACCAAAAAACTAATTCTAATCATGTAAGGATGTTAATATAGTATTAAACCCAAAGTGATACAAACTTAAATAGGGATTTTTAAGAAACCTAGAAATTTTATTAATCAATATAGTTTATATATAGTGAACCTTTTATAAATCTCATTACATAAACAGTTAAGATTATGGCCACTTACTTTGAATCCAAAAAACTCTTAACAATGATTCCAAATTCCATTAGGGTTATAAGGTTGTGTTCTTGGGCCCATGTGGGATCGGTTCCACCCATGTCAGATCCAACAAAAATTATATATATATAGATATAATATATCATTCAAAATAATTTAATTAATTTCTAACTATGTTCATTAGACAATTTTCTAATATATATGTAGGTCTGAAGTAGCCTCATAAATCATAATAGATAATTAATTCAAGCTCATAGAGGCCCAAGTTGGAAGTAGCCCAAACTTTTTACTTTGGATAGGAAACAAATTTGATAATATTTTGGCCACTAACAGACAATTTTTATTTCTGTATCCAATGTTGATAAATAATACTTTTTCATCATTGGGTTGCCAAAATATATACATATATCCTCATCAGTTCGTACGTAAACCATAACAATTTTTTTTTTATATCAAATGTTATTTATAATATTCTATAGAAGATATAGATATATATATATATATATATATATATATCTTTTCATGTACGTCAAGATCATTTTATATATCGAAATTCAAAAGACATTATATATATATATATATAGGGATAATTACACTCACACCCCCTCAATAATGGGGTAATTACACAACTCTCCCCTCATTAATTGATAATTATAAATACACTTCATCAGAGGGTCTATTTGTAAGGTTTATAGGGATGTAATTGTAAGAATTGTTACACATAGGGGGTGCAATTGTAAGAAATTTTTAACATGAGGGGTGTATTTGTAATTATCAATTAGTGAGTGAATTGAGTGTGAGCGTAATTATCCCTTATATATATGATGTCTCGTGCAATAAGAGAATATATATACTAGCTCTAGGAACAATGATTTTTTTTGTTTGTTGAAATGACGAGACGCACACATGCAATATTCGTGCATACCATATATATGAGTAATAAAAGTGGAGGACAATACACTAATTAGTTGGGCTTCTTTGCCATTACAAATACAATTACGACGACACCTATAATGCACGAATACTCTTAAAATTGGATTCGAACAATGTCGTATTCATATCGGATATGATACTCTGCGAATACCACCTGAATATGTATCGAATACTCTTTTTACAGATCCAAAAATTAAATAAAAGAGAAAATTCTGGATACCGTATCCTATACTTCCGGATGCTGTATCCCATACAAAATTTAAATTAACTGACACGCCTTGAATATCAGACATAGTATTTTTTAATATTATATAATACTTTGTAGGTTAAAATAGGAAAATACTAATGAATTTGTCCGTACGTTAAAAGGCTAAACAAACAATAAGGAAATTTAAAGAAGCAAACAACCATTTTGGATTCACTGCTTAATATATTTTTTCTTTTCTTGCTCTACGTGAAATCTATCTTTTACATTTTATTACCAAAGATTTTAGATAAGAAGGTAAATATTGGTATCAATGAAATGACATTCTTACACCGCCGCTAATGATGAAATTGTTGGAAAAATATATGTGAGCCTACTCGGGCTTAGTATCTTCAAGAACGATTTTAAAGTCGAGGCAAGTGTTCTACACTTTATTTTTGAAACGAAATTGCCCCGCTCACTGTGCTTACGGGATTTGGCAATCGTTTCCCAAGATTCAACGACTTAGTAAAGAAGTAGTAGCACTACAAACTTCGATACTCTACGAATAAACTTTGTTCCAAACTCTCTCGATGGACTATGATGAATTAAATCCATATCTAGGCATTTAATATGAAAAATTATTCTCCAAATATTAAATTAATATTTTAAGAATATCCAAAGAATTCTCAAAAATACTCAAAATAGTATTTAAGAAAAGAAGGGAGAAGAGAATATGTGAAGTCAATACTTCGGTGTGTTTTATCTAAAAATATGGGGGTCTATTTATAGGGAATGAAGAGTTTTGGGTCAAAAGTTGTAACTTTTCGAACATTGCAGAAGGGCCCAAAAGGTGTGACTTTTGGACGAAAAGCCCCCTGAAAGCAGCTTTTCGGAAAGTTCAAAACAGCCCCAAAAGTCGCATCTGTTGGAAACACCCCCTGGAATGAGCTTCGATCCAGTGTGGGCAGGTGTACCGTACACCCGCTCAACAGCCAATCCACGCTAGCTCAGCTGGGCAATAATCTGGTGCGGGCGGTTGCACCATTGCTGTGCAATTCAGCCCCTGACTTTCTAGAACTTTCAAATTGACCCCAAAACTTTGAATCTTGATCAAATAGATCCTTTCAAATTGGTCCCTCAATTTTTCGATTTGAACACTTTAATCCTCGAACTAAATGAACCATTTCCCATATGATCACGGCCGTCGATCGTATGAATTTGACCATTTAATCATGTATGTTAATATCGATCCATTGATTCCAATTAAAACCATATTTTAAGTGACATATTTTGTTAATTAATTTCTCATTCACCCAAAATCGGAATTGAGTAATTAAATACTCAAAATTTATCTACTCGAAACGTAGATTAATTTGAGCCAAAGACGTTCCACTTTCAACATGTGGAATTCAGTTAAATCTCTAACAAAATCATGCTAAAACACGATTTACTCAATCAAGATTTCCAACAATACCCACCATGAATGGAATTAATGCAAATGCAGACTATGCAGACACTGAGAGAGTTTGGGCGGAAAACTATTGCATCAGGAGAGGTAGTTTTTTGCTTTGAACCTTCCTTAGTGTAATACCATCGGATTTACTTGCTGGGCAATGAACGTGATGTCTTGAATTGGTCAGCGTTTTGTGTAAACCAAGACAATGATACACACACAATAACTTCTCTAACAAACTTATTTGTTCTCACTGTTGTGCCTGTTTTGGCCATGGAACACATCTTGGATTCATAAGTGTTTAATGTTAATGTCTAACATTTGAAGCCGCCCTCACTTCACACTTATATAGGTGACATTCCTATCAAGAGTACCCTGCCATACTCCATTTTGTTACGTCTCATCACCCTTTGAGACAGTATAGGAATCATTAAAAGCTTTTAGCTTAACCTTACCTATGCTTTGTAGGTTTTGCACTTGTTCTATCCTAGGAATGAGTAGGAGATTATTTAAAACTCCTCAAGTGCGACACTGAATCTTCATAACTTAGTTGTCCCTTTTGAACCAAGATCTTGGGATCTCCAATCAACATGGTTGGGTTACCGCTATGTCGATTCTTAAGATGTAGGATTTAATCTCACTCCCCTTGATAGGCAGTGATATACGGTGATGTAACATTTGGTCTTTCAAAGGATGGGCCCACAGAAAAACGATGAAAGATAGCTCGAGAAAATGGTGGAAGGCTCGGATCAAGAAAGATAGCTCGAGGAAATAGGTGGGAGGCTCGGATCAAGAAAGATAGCTCGAGAAAATAGGTGGAAGGCTTGGATCAAGAAGGATAGCTGGAGAAGGGATAAGATTGGATAAAAATCAAATTGTATCCAATCCTACCTAATATCCCTCAAAGAAGGGGAGATGAATCATCATCTCCCTCCAAAAATGGAGAAGTGGCCGCCCACTCCTAGGAAAAAGGTGGGGAGAGAATTCAACCATTTAGGCCTATATATAGGAGAATTTCCATTTGTTGTAATTTTAGATGGACAATTCAAGAAAAGAAAAGTAAATTATTTCTATGTTTTTCATTTTCTTTGGAGAGAAATAAAAGCATCAATAAAGGGAAATTTAAAGTGTTTATTTTGTCTATTTTCCATTAAAAGTTTGACATTCATTTCATAAAAATTATTCGTCTTCCATGAACGTTGGATTTCTCATACATATACAAATAAAGACGCGTTTTTAATTAGCACGACTTTCTTGGTGTAAAATCGAATCGCATCAAATGGCGCCGTTTGTGGGAAAATCTGAGTTGAAGACGTGAGTTATGATGTCAAATTTTGAAGAAAATCCAGAAGTTTGACTCCTTTACACTTTCCGATGTGGAAATCTTGGTTTTGGAGTGAAAAGAGTTATTTTCGACCAAATTAGGCGATTTTACGCAGTTTTGGAAATATCAACATATCTGGAGTTACATACATCCATTTTCAGTGATTTTTATATTACTGAAAAGCCAAGACAAAGACCTACAATTGTTATGAAGATGTCCAGATCCAGTTCGGAAGTATGAAGGCTCGAAAGTGTTCGTGAAGATGATGCAGAATTCGGTTGCGGACTGGGCTGCGCAGTTTCGGTGGAAAAATCTTAAATTGCGATTCAGGCCTTGGATTCGGTCAAGGTTAGTTGGAATGAAAAGATCACGAGCATATCTACAACTTTCTAGAAGGAAGTAGAGTCAGATTCCGAGTGGATCCTTTGGGAAACAGCGCCCAAAGTTATGGAAGAAAATCTTAGCAAGAGACCTAGCCATGGAGAAGACCGGCGTACCGGGAGTTTTGGATAGAATCTAGCCACGCACGTCCCACATTCCCTGATGTGAAACCAAGGTGGTCTCCAATAGAGAAGTGTGCCTTAGCTAGCTGATCAGCAGGAGTGCCATGCCTTTCACAGGCGACTGCGATGACGTATGCACCAGGAGTTATCCCGCCAGCACGCCTATCAGCTATCCTGGGAGCCCCATTCCCTTCACAGGTGACCGCGATGGCGTACGCACCGGGAGTTATCCCACCAACACTCCTATAAGCTATCCTCGGAGCTCTATTCCCTTCACAGACAACTCCGAAGGTGCACGTGCCAGGAGTTATCCCGCTAGCACTCTTATCAGCTGTCTCGGGAGTGTCATTCCTTTCACAGGCGACTGCGATGGCATACGCACCCAATGTAACTGGCCAGCACTCCTATCATCTATCCCTTATGAGCACCCAGGCCTAAAGCACCAGCATCACAAGGAGTTACCGAGCATACATTGTCGGTACAACAAATTGGACTTGTCAATGGCGAGGAGCATCAAGGAGAAGAAGGAGGGCAGAAGTACACACTTGTTGCACTTGACGGCATCTCCTCGAGCTATATGCTAAGGAGAATGTTCCTTAGCTAGCGTACATGCGTTCGGTGCTCCCTGGCGCCTGGAAAAGCATGGCACTATCGAAAAATGGACCTCCCGTGGGTGAAGAGCAACAAGTTGATAGAGAGGCCTAGAGCATGCCGCCATTGAAGGATGCACAACATAGTGCTATCAACAAGGGGGACTACTGAATTTATACCTCCGGTATACAGAAATGGACCTCCCATGGGCAAAGAGAAACAAGTTGAAAGAGGGGGCCTGGAGCATGCCACTATTGGAGAATGCACACCATGCATACTTTGTGCCCTCCGGTATACGGAAGTGGACTTCCCATGGGCAAAGAGAAACAAGTTGAAAGAGGAGGCCCGGAGCATGCCGCTATTGGAGAATGCACAACATGCATACTCTGTGCCCTACAACCTGCTACTGAGCATGCTTCCATTGGAGAATACGCCCCAGCTAGCTGGTCAATAGGAACATCTGTTCGCCAATCCCATGGCTTCAATCTTTTAAAGCAGCATCGTAATCAGCAATCTCAGCAAATCCACACTTCATCACCCGAAGAAAATCAAGTCATTCCAACTACGGGAGAAGAGGCGAGCTCGGCGCTACCATCCGCCCCCATCGTTGGATCGAAAGTAGTCTCAGTTGATCCCCAAACCATGGAGCCTCCGGCGTATGTCTCTTCACAACTGCTTGTAATGACTCTTTAGGAGGCTAGAAATGAGACCCATCCAATCGTGTATGTGAGAAGACACAGTAGAAGTATGGAGTCACTTTTGCCCATTTCGCAGAAATCCATGGCAGAAATGGCGCCTAATTCCATTATCATTGGCGTTGTGTCAGCATCTACGCAGGTGGTTAATGACCCGATACCTCCATTGTTGGGCACGATGAACACCAGGCCTCCAGTGACGTGCACTCCCCAAGTTTCATCTTTCCAAGTGTCCGGCGCAGAGAATAGCTTCCAGATGAATCATGCTCCCCGAGCTCCCATCCTCCAGGTGTCCAACGTTGAAAACAGCTTCCCAACTGCATACAATCCACAAGTTTCAAGCTTTCAGGCGTCTAATATTGGAAATATCTTCCCAGCAGCATACCATCCGCCAGCTCCAGTTTTCCAGGTGACCAATATGGGAAACAGCTTCCCAGCGATGTATAATTTGCAAGCTCCAGCTTCCCAGGTGTCCAATATGGGAAACAGCTTCCCAGCGACGCACAATCCGCAAGCTTCAGCTTCCCAGGTGACCAAGGAAGAAATGCGCCAATGAAGGGAAAGGTGATAGCCAAAAAAGGAGTCATCAACATGATATCTGGAGGTCCCACTAATGGGAATTCGCATAGAGTAAGGCGAGCTTATGAAAGAGCTTTACGCGAAGAATGCCCAGCAGCTTTCCAAGAATTGAAGACATACCTTGCTAATCTGCCTTTGTTAACGAAACCAGTGCATGAGGAGACTCTATACTTGTACTTAGCCATCGTAGAACATGCCGTCAGCTTAGTCCTCATAAGAGAAGAAGGGAAGGACCAAAAACCTATATATTATGTAAGCCGAACGTTACGAGGTGCTGAATCTAGATACACCGAGATTGAGAAGGTTGCCTTCGCCCTGGTGACTACCGCAAGGAAGCTGAGGCCTGATTTCCTCACATAACATGTGAAAGTTCGTATCAACCATCCCTTGAAGCAAATCTTAGGCCGCCCAGAAGTATCAGGAAGAATGATCAAGTGAGCGGTAGAATTGAGCGAGTTCGATGTCTTCTATTCTCCCTGGCCGACCATCAAGGCTCAGGCGTTAGCGCACTTTATCTCGGAGGTCCCTTCGATGCAACAAGAGAGGAAAGTTTGGCTTTTACACGTGGATTGTTTATCGATAATGGCTGTAAGTGGAGCTGGGATAGTGTTAACCACTCCTAAGGGTAACGAACTAGAGTACGCGATAAAAATCGAGTTCAGAGTATCTAATAATGAAGCTGAATATGAAACCTTAATCGTTGGTTTGAGGATGGCTTTGAATGCCGGAGCTAAGCACCTGGTGGTTTACTCGAATTCCTAGTTAGTGGCTTGCCAAGTAGCTGGACAATATGAGGCTGAGGAGCTAGGATGATAGAGTACCTAAAGAAGATAGAGGAGCTAAAAGGAGAGTTCAAGAGCTTCGAGATAAGACAAATAGCTTGGCCAAAGAATAACAAGGCAGATTACCTAGCCAAGCTAGCTAGCGCCCTAGTGGACTGCCATACGAGGCAAGTCACCATACAGTCGATGCCTAGTACCACCGCAGAGGATTTTGTGTATGCCATTGAAGAGGCTGGTGATTGGAGAGAACCCATTATGTGCTACCTTCAACGAGGAGAATAACCCCGTGACAAAGTTGAAGCTGGACGCATGCAATACAAAGCCTGGAGAAGGACGGAGTGCTCATCTTAGAGGAGATCCATGGAGGGCTTCGTGCTAACCATGCTGGGGGGATTGCTATTGCAGCCAAAGAAATCAGAGCTGGCTATTTTTGGCCCACCATGAAGGCTGACGCTAAGGACTTGGTAAAAAAAGTGTGAGCACTGTCAAAGGCATGCTACCCTTCTTCCTAAACCAGCAAAATCGATGGGAGTCATGAGTTCACCATACCCCTTTGCCAGATGGGGGATAGATATCCTAGGACCATTCCTCTTGGCGGCCGGGCAGAAAAAGTTCCTCTTGGTGGCGATCGATTACTTCAGTAAATGGGTGGAGGCCGAACCACTGGCTAAGATCACAGAGGGAGAGGTGATCAAGTTTTTGAATAAGTCAATACTCTTCAGATTCGGGATCCCTCGAGAAATAGTTTCTGATAATGGGCGTCAATTTCAAGGAGCAAAAATCCAAGACAGGTGCCAAAACTTGGGCATAAAGCAACTGTTTACCGTCGTAGGGCACCCACAGTGCAATGGCCGAGTAGAGGTGATTAATAGGACCCTCGTGCAAGGCTTAAAGACAAGGATCTAAGGAGGAGGAAGTTCTTGGGTAGACGAGTTACCCAGTGTCCTTTGGTCATACAGTACCACCCCTCGTAGCACCACGGGTGAAACGCCTTTCAGCCTCGTATGGGGCCGCCGCTGTAATTAAACCTGAAGTCAGTATGCTCACGCATCACGTGAAGTATTACAACCCCGAGAAGAAAGAAGTCATGTATGCGAAAGCTGGGCAGCAATAAGCCCTGTGAAAAATCAGGCACCAATTAGCCCTGTGAAAAACCAGGCACCAACAATAAGCCCTGTGAAAAACCAGGCACCTCTAAGCCCTGTGAAAAAACAGGCACCCTTAAGTCCTGTGAAAAACCAAGCACCTCTAAGCCCTGTGAAAAACCAGGTACCCTTAAACCCTGTGAAAAACCAGGCACCTCTAAGCCCTGTGAAAAATAGGGCACCGAAAAAACTAAACCCTGTGAAAAACCAGGCACCAAAAAAACTAAGCCCTGTGAAAAATCAGACACCGAAAAAACTAAGCCCTGTGAAAAATCAGGCACCTCTAAGCCCTGTGAAAAACCAGGCACCGAAAAAACTAAGCCCTGTGAAAGACCAGACACCTCTAAGCCCTGTGAAAAACCAGGCACCAAAAAAACTAAGCCCTGTGAAAAACCAGGCACCAAAAAAACTAAGCCCTATGAAAAATCAGGCACCCTTAAGCCCTGTGAAAAACCAGGCACCACTAAGCCCTGTGAAAAACCAGGCACCAATAGGCCTTATGAAAATTCAAGCACTAAATAAAAAGCCTCATTTATTTCGAGCACTCAAGAAGAACCTAGAGTATTCCAAGAAGTCTATGGCTTTAATTGGATGGACACTCCATCTCCAAAAAAATATTTTTCAAACATTTTTTCTCCCAAAAATACATTTGGTTGGCATATCATGATAATTTTTTTGAATAAAAATCTCAAAGTTTCTATGAAAAATTCTTGGAAAAAAAGAAAAAAATACATGATTTATTCACAGTTTATTCACCAATTAAAAGGGTTTGGTCATTTGTTCATTTCGAAAATAACGTAACCTGATCCATTTTGCCTATTTTTTGAGCCGATGAATTTAACTAAAATATGTTTATGAAAAATTATATTTAAACGCATATTTTTCTCTAAAAAAAACTCATCCAACCACATTTCTAACACAACATTTCTTATCCCTAAAAATCTTTTTTCTCACTTTTGTCGTGAAAAAAAATTCTCCGAGATGGATATGCCATCCAATTCAGCCCTATGTTATCCCGAGCACCTCAAGATGCCTCATTTATTTCGAGTACCTGAAGAAGCCTCGTTTATTTCGAGCACCTGAAAGAGCCTCATTGATTGCAAGCACCTAAATGGCAAGCACCAGCAGGCCAAAAAAAAAAAAAAGAGACATCTTCAATTAAAGCAATCTGTGAAGCTTCCAGAAGGCAGAGCATTCCCCTATACATGGGTAAGTATTTTCTTTAAGCATTTATTTTCCTTAGTCATTTTTATTTATGTCTTATTTACCATGTCTAATCGTTGGACAAATGTTACAGTGGTATTGACAATAAATAAGCACATATATAAAAGGACACATACTAGATAATAATTTAAACAAAATCCTTAGAATGTAAATACGAAATCTATGCCCCAAAAGCAAGCATTACAATAAATGGTTCAAATGGGAATATTAAAAACGTGTTGCGATAACAACATGAAGAAAGGAAAGGAAATGAAAGGACTAGCTAAATATCACTATGAAGAATGCCTGAGTTGCAAGTTCCTCAGTTGTCTCAAAGAAGGGCTCAGAGGCCGCCTGTTCTTTAGCCATCTCGTTGCCAGCCTCTCCATCCATAGGAATACTCAGAATGGCCTCTAAAGCAACATCATCAATCGCTGGCTCAACAACTTGTCTGTCAGTGCTATCTCATAATCATTCATTACTAATACGCAACAACTCACAGAGGATGTATTTCTCAAAACACTAATGCAATGAGGAAAGTATCCAAAACAAGGTGTTAAAGATAGTGTCATCAAAGCCAAGTTCAAAAGAAGAAAAATGGCAAAAGCAATGCGAAAGAGTTTGCACTACGAGTATTAATTCATGTCGAAGTTACCTCTTCAGGTACCTCGAGTGCCTCCTGAGTGGAAAGCTCATCAGCAACCTCAAAATAAAGATCATGAGCAGCCTCAAAGAAAAGTTTTTCAGCAACGTCCTCAAAATAATATATGAAATGAAGGAAGCAAAGGAGAGAGAAAACAAGAAGAATGAGAAGGGGGGATTTTCGATCCCTCTCTCCCCCCAGAATCGGTCGTTCACGGCTTATGGGGTAGCCCATGAACCCACCTCAAGGTCACAAGGAGGAATTGACACACCCTGCACTCTTTTTCCCTTAGCCTTGGTTTTTTCCCATTGGGTTTTTCCAGGTAAGGTTTTTAACGAGGCAGTCAGTGTATCAAAAAGGATCAAACCCTCTTTGGAATTATGACAACTTATTTTACTCTCAAGACTTTTTGAGCCTTTTTATTCCAAAATTCTCAAGAGTAGGGGGACTTATGATATGCCTGCAAATTACGATGATGTAACATTTGGTCTTTCAAAGGATGGGCCCACAGAAAAATGATGAAAGATAGCTCGAAAAAATGGTGGAAGGCTCGGATCAAGAAAGATAGCTCGAGGAAATAGGTGGGAGGCTCGGATCAAGAAAGATAGCTCGAGAAAATAGGTGGAAGGCTCGGATCAAGAAGGATAGCTCGAGAAGGGATAAGATTGGATAAAAATCAAATTGTATCCAATCCTACCTAATATCCCTCAAAGAAGGGGAGATGAATCATCATCTCCCCCCAAAGATGGAGAAGTGGCCGCCCACTCCTAGGAAAAAGGGGGGAGAGAATTCGGCCATTTAGGCCTATATATAGGAGAATTTTCATTCGTTGTAATTTTAGATGGACAATTCAAGAAAAGAAAAGTAGATTATTTCTATGTTCTTCATTTTGTTTGGAGAAAAATAAAAGCATCAATAAAGGGAAATTTAAAGTGTTTCTTTTGTCTATTTTCCATTAAAAGTTTGACATTCATTTCATAAAAATTATTCATCTTCCATGAACGTTGGATTTCTCATACATATACAAATAAAGTCGCGTTTTTAATTAGCATGACTTTCTTGGTGTAAGATCGAACCGCATCAGGCAGTATATTTGATCTTTTTAGGCATACATTTGGATCCATAAGTTCTCGTTTGATTTTACTCAATCAATAGAGACAATGCCACTGAAGATCAACTGCTTAATGGTTTTATGTCTTCGATGTATATGTCGAGGCTACCATTTTACATGCTATTTTGTGTTGTTCCGACTACCGACTATCTTGTAAAATGTATCGGAATAGGTGGCACAAAATCTAGCCAATAAAGAGTATCAAGTTTTCCTCATTGTATTCTATCGGTATACTCGGCTATATCGTATAAAGCAATCACAGTTCATAGCATATTTCAGATATCCACGAACTCTAGTTAATGCCTTCAAAAGGTCTTTACATCGATTACTCGTGATACTCAATACATCTGCCTTTCCAGCTCGAATGGATGTGTAGCACTGGTGTCGACCCACCATTGCTTAGTTACCTCCCACTACAGTCGAGAGCGTAAGGTCCGACCACCCACCATTTGCCTAGCTTGGTTTTAGTGATTTAATCACCCACCATTGGCCTAGCTTGGTTTTACTTGACGATCACACACATTTTGTGTGGTTCGGATCGTCTTAGACGAACAACTACCATTTATATGGTTTGGTTTGTCCTCGATTAAAGATAATTTTAGCTTATCTTTATTCCGACTATTGTCAGTACACCAACTATTTTACCAAATTGTCTAAGGCCTTAAGGTCATTTTCTCGGATTTAATTTCAGACTTTTAATCGACTTTCACGATCTTACTCCGACAATTAACATCTTTTATTCTTGACCAAGTTGTGTACTTTGTATAATATGTCAACCACATTTCTCTCTTCGGAGAGCATGTTTCATAATATGAAACATTCGGACAAATTCTCACTTATAAACCTTACAAGTTCTTAGTGACGACGTTCCACAATTCTATTTTAATTTCTTAAAAATAGACTTGATTTCTTTCGCTTAAATGAAACCATGACTAGTTTAGTCTCTACAACTATTTCACTTTTACGGTGAAAATTGTAGGCTACAACTCTAAATAATGCAATAATTATTCTTAACACAAAATTGACTTCTTTAAATACACGTCACTATCACATGAAAAGAACGTACAATCAATTTAAATCAACTATTTAAATAATGCATTTCTTCATTCACTGTGATCATGCTTTATTCTAAAGAATATCAAATGTAGTGAAAAATCACACTTATTGCATTTTTCATAAGCCGAAAGAAAACTACTAAACAATGACTTTATAAATGCGTAGCAAAATAAAGTTATATTAAGCATGCATAATTATTTATTCTTTATTAAGAATAAATCACACAAATAAAATATAATTAAATATTATATCGCATGCTCAAATTCTTCTAACATGATTGCATCATTATTACATAACTAAATATTAAATCACATTTAATATTATTCAACGAATTATGTAATAAAAGGAAGCAATCATAAACTATATATATCACATGATTACACTCCATAACATAACAATGATACAGAATGAAACATATTACATATACACAATGACATTTCATTATTTAGAAACTTCTTTCAGTTTCAGTATGTCCAGCGGATACTTATAATATATATATATATATATATATATATATATATATTTTCTATCCGATATATAATATGTACCATATTCGAAGCAATTAAAAAAAATCAAGCTAAGTGAATAGGCACCTTATAATGCATATGACTTGGCAGAAACGCCTCTTCAATGCTTGACTGCACTTTCGGACAAGTAACAGATTCCAATTCGTATGGTTCACCAACATAAATTTCATTCGCCATGCAGAGACCAGTTGGAATCATTTTCTTCTTTCGGTTTGAATATTACTACAAAATAAATTCAAACTTTAATTAGTCATAAACAATTAAAATTGTAAATAATGACATAAAACGAAATTAAATGGAGTTCTGTCTCTTGATTTCATCATCTTTCCGTTGGGTACGCCATCATGATCTTCAGAAAACATTCGAATATTGTCTTAAGTTGTTGGGTGATAGACTCGACATTCTTCAAGATACAAAATTTCGTTTCAAAATTGTTGGAAAAATATATGTGAGCCTACTCGGGCTTAGTATCTTCAAGAAAGATTTCAAATTCGAGGCAAATGTTCTACACTTTATTTTTGAAACGAAATTGCCCCGCTCACGGTGCTTATGGGATTTGTCAATCATTTCCCAAGATTCAACGACTTAGTAAAGAAGTAGTAGCACTACAAACTTCGATACTCTACGAACAAACTTTGTTCCAAACTCTCTCGATAGACTATGATGAATTAAATCCATATCTAGACATTTAATATGAAAAACTATTCTCCAAATATTAAATTAATATTTTAAGAATATCCAAAGAATTCTCAAAAATACTCAAAATAGTATTTAAGAGAAGAAGGGAGAAGAAAATATGTGAAGTCAATACTTCGGTGTGTTTTATCTAAAAATATGGGGGTCTATTTATAGAAAATGAAGAGTTTTGGGTCAAAAGTGGTAACTTTTCGTACATTGCAGAAGGGACCAAAAGGTGTGACTTTTGGACGAAAAGCCCCCTGAAAGCAGCTTTTTGGAAAGTTCAAAACAGCCCCAAAGTCGCATTTGTTGGAAACACCCCCTGGAATGAGCTTCGATCCAGTGTGGGCGGGTGTACCGTGCACCCGCTCAACAGCCAATCCCACACTCGCTCAGGTGGGCAATAATCTGGTGCGGGCTGTTGCACCATTGCTGTGCAATTCAGCCCCTGACTTTCTAGAACTTTCAAATTGACCCTAAAACTTTGAATCTTGATCAAATAGATCCTTTCAAATTGATCCCTCAATTTTTTGATTTGAACACTTTAATCCTCAAACTAAATGAACCATTTCCCATACGATCGCTGTCGTCGATCGTATGAATTTGATCATTTAATCATGTATGTTCATATCGATCCATTGATTCCAATTAAAATCACATTTTAAGTGACATATTTTGTTAATTAATTTCTCATTCACCCAAAATCGGAATTGAGTAATTAAATACTCGAAATTTGTCTACTCGAAACGTAGATTAATTTGAGCGAAAGACATTCCACTTTCAACATGTGGAATTCACTTAAATCTCTAATAAAATCATGCTAAAACACAATTTACTCAATCAAGATTTTCAACAGAAATATTATAGTTACCTTCGAAATTTTTTGAACTTATAAACAATGAACCTGTGTCAGTATTGCACTTTTATTTATGTTAATGAACATATTGACTCCAATTTATTTTTAAATATTATATATATATATATATATATATATATATATATATATTGGTATCCCCAACGTAATGTATCCTTTAATTTTGAAGTTTGTCGTATTTCGTATCCGTATCGTATCATACCCGTATCCTCGGATCCGTATCCGTGCATCATAGGACGACACTAATATTTTAATATGACAACGTAATTAGTTAATAGGGATAATGACAGACACCCCTCTCAGTTATAGGGTGATGTGCACTTTGCCCCCTAACTTATTGAAATGTGCACTTTGCCCCTTCACTTATCATAAAATGTGCACTTCACCCCCTCGGGCAGCTCGGGCAGGGGCAAAGTGCTACAAAACACATAAGTGAGGGGGCAAAATGCTACAAAAACACATAAGTCAGGGGGCAAAGTGCTACAAAGACACATAAGTCAGGGGGCAAAAGTCCAATTTTTATGATAAGTGCGGTGCCCGAATCTGCCCAAACTGCCCGAGAGGGTGAAGTGCACATTTTATGATAAGTGAATGGGCAAAGTGCACATTTCAATAAGTTAGGGGGTAAAGTGCATATTACCCCATAACTGAGGGGGGTGTCTGCTATTATACCTAGTTAATATTTTTCTTTCACGCTTTGGCCCTCATGAACATATATGGATCGTTTATTATTTTTTATTTAATCAAACTAATAAAAAATAAAGTTGGTTGTTAGTTTATTGCCCTCTTTCAAAAAATATAAAAGGATAAAGTGTTTTTCTTTAAGTCTATATTCTTATCCAAAATAAAAAAGAATATGAAAAAGAAAAAAGGTTTCTCTTTTAAAGTTTTGGACTCTGGTCTATCTATGGGCTGCAACATACCTTCAAGATATTATTTTCAAGCAAGGTCTATTTTGATATCAGTTTACAATTTAAAGGACTCAAAATTTTGCTAGAAAAAATTACGTAATTACAAGAAATGTAGGCCCAAACAGAAATATCAATTGGGAAACAACATAAATTTAGTCATAGAGGGGAAAATATGCATTTTTGGGCTCGTAGCTATTGAAGGTGGCACTGAAATGACAGTCAATTATCAACAATTTATCCACTAAATTTTCACTTCGAGTGATTTGAGGACAGGAGCAACATGAGATGTTGGACTATCTTTGTTTTAAGGGCAAATGGCATAAAATCTTCATGTATTATATCGAAAATGCAAAAAATCTTATATGTTAATAAAATAGGCCAAATATCCCTGATGTTATGAAAACATTTGCACGAAATCTCAATTTCATTTGAAAATGAGTGTATTTTTCATATTTTCCACTTTTATTGATATGTCCATTTAACATTTTTACTCTCTTAATACAATGTAAAGGGTATGTAGTATTATTTCACCCAACACACGTATTCCTTTCTCTATTTCTAACGGAATGGGGATTTCGCACAGACTTTTTAATAACACAAGGGTTGTTTAGCCTATTTCATTAACACTTTAGATTTTTTGCATTTTAATTACAGTACATGGAGATTTTATTCATTTTACCCTTCTTTAAAATATGGGACTTTGTTTCTATTTTTTATTGAACGGATGGGATTTCTGATGGGTTTGGTGGAGTCGGATCAAAATAGGGTCAAGGAGAGGAGCCAAAAACAGAGCCAAGAAGAGTCAGGGTTGACCGGGATCGCGAAAAGGAAGAAAAAGCATGTTTCGGGAATTTCGGGCGAGCTGAACGGCGCCCAGGCCCAGCCAAATGCGGGCCTAGGCGCGGGATGCAGAAGACTGGGCGCACAGTGCGATGAGGCACTGCCGGCGGCACCCAGGCGTGGCCATGGCGCCGGCACAGTGGCGCCCAGGCGTGGGCAGTCGGCGCCTGGGCGCGGGTCCATCGGCTGGAGCGTATTTTAGACGCGGTTTTCCTCATTTTGGCATGTCTTGAGTCCTACTTTGATTGGAATTGTTTCCTTTTGTGTTAGGAATTATTCCCTAGTTGTTTAGAAATATTTTTCCTAACTTGTTAGGGTTTTAGACTTCTCCACCATTATAAATATGTGAACTCACTCTTGTAATTGATTGATGTACTCGGATTCACTCATTGAGAAATAAAGATGTAGTCTAGGTTGGCTCGTGGATGTTGGCAAGTTATGCCGATCCACGTTAAAATTCTCGTGTTTTTCATCTTTATGTTTAGGCTTAAATTATGTTGTTTCTTGATTATTTTTCGTGTTCTGATGCTACCATCTCTAACAATTTCTAATTTGGAGGAAATTTTAGAGTATATTTCTGATTTAAAAATACTTAACTCCCAAACGAATATTATTCTTTCATAATTATTTCTCATAATATTACTCGTGTGCGACATGTATTGTCATGTGAGCACAAACTTACTAATTATAGTCTTCTATTTCTTTTTGTTGTTTCATGGGTTTATTTTGCTAGAAATTTGTGTTTTTAATCACATTTTTCTAAAATGAAAAAAGTAACAGGTAATATTGTTGGTATTATGCCCTTAGATTTCATAGATGATAGATTGTCTAGGGCATGCTGATTTGTAATGACTTTTCTATTTATTAATAAAAGATATTTTAGTTGTAATACTTAAACCTTATTGGCATTTGTAATTAATGTACAACGTTAAGTCCAAGTGATCAAAGGAAAATTTCTACTCCCTATGAGTTTGGGAGATTAGCACTAGAAGGGTTTGATACTGGATCACTGAACCCGTTCGCAAGTCACAAGAAGTTTCAATTCAATCCGGATCCTCTATTGCAAATGAAGTTGCATCTCTTATTCTGTATAAAATTGAAATCTTTATACAATTAAGGAAAAAATTTATACACTTATAGAAAAAAATGGAATAGGAGATATAACACCATTTTTCAACAGAGGATCTTGTGTGGTTTCAATTGGGCATTAAAGCTCAGTACGACTTATATGAGATAAGCTTTGTCATGGGACTATCAGTCGAACACTATGAGTTAGTGAGAGTTTGTGACATAGACACATCAGCTTGACTAATGAGTTTGAACACGATTCGCATCGATTATGCCACATGAGTTTTCACTCTATGACAGTCGGTAACAGAACTGATTAGTTGTCATAGGTATGCGTAAATCTTAGACCTAAAGAATTATTTGAAGATGTACTTGTGACATGTAATCGTCTTTTCACGCTTACACTTTGGATTCTTGTACCTTAAATCAAGGTCTTACTTCGATTTCCTTGAAGTGTAGGACATTTCTACCTTAAAAAATAAATGACATCAATAAGTTTTACTCCATAAAATTATTATTTTTTAAAAAAAGGGAAAAGATAAATGGTAAGTGAGCAATTTCAGAATTACACATAAGATTTCTAGATTATATTTTTCTTACATGGAGTTTTCAGCCAATAAAATTTTTCACAAGGGGTTTATTTGCATTTTACCCCAAGAAAATACACCAAAAATCGCACGAGACATGTATAGATGACACTCTCCTTCAGTTTGTGACGGGGAATTTTTAGGCTATAGTTTTTTCATATAGAATTTTCAGCCAATCATATTTCGTGTTTTATAGGGATTATTATGGATTTTACCCTTCTATTTACACGGCTAATCGCCATTGTCACCATCCTCTTCAAAATTCTTCCACCACATTTCGGCGAGGCCAAGCCTCAAGTACGATCAACTAATATCTTGTGTGTGTATATGTGTTTACACATAAGAAAAAATGGAATTTGGGCCGGTAACACATATTGAGCTCAAAAGAGAAGTGCAATCTTAATGAGGTCAGATGGGCCAAAAATGGGGCTTGTCAACTATAGGGCCAAGAATCCGGAAACGAGACATAGAGGGCAAATCTTTAAAAGCCCGATAATTATAGAAAAGGAAAAACTTGATTCAATCAGAAAAATAGGCGCCAGGCGGAACAAATTTAAAAGAGAAGTTGCAAGCGGTTTTCACAAGTTGGCGAACGTGGAGGTTACGAGAAAACCAAGACCGAGGGCTAGAGTATATATGCAGGGAAGAAGAAGAAGAAAAGGAGGAATCAAAAAATCAACTCTGCAAGAATTACTTTCTTTTTCTCTTTCAATAGCTTTAGACGTAGTTTTAATTAGGCTTAGTGTACTTAGTCAGTAGCGTAAATTAGTGGTTAGCATCATTGTACTCGAGCACGGTTACTTTGTATCAAGAAGAATTCAGCCGAAGATTCATGGAGATATATTTATATTTAAGCTTTTAAATGTTGATTAATTGCTTAAATTCCAGTGTATCTTCTTTGTTTGTCGAAGTATATTTACGTTTAGGCGATTAAGTTTTGATTAGTCGCTTAGGTATTAATATATCTTCTTTAATTACTACACGAATCGAATAACGAAATTAATTCAAGTCATAAACCACCATTAGCACACATAGGCAGGGGTTATTAGATAATTCTAGGTTGAAAATTATCACGGGGCTTGGATCGAGCATTCGAAATTCTTCCCTAGGCTAGTTTGTTCGAAAACACGAAACAATATGAATATATATCGAGGAAGACATAATATATAGATTTATGGAAGATCCCTACCTGATTTATTGATACTTTGAAAATTTACATTATGACTTTGAGAAAGAAATTTAGTATAGACAAAGTGTACCACTCTCTTACAATTATTTTTTTACTAAATCTAAAGGTAGGGAAACGCCACTAATGTATTAAAATTGGCCTTTGTAATTTCTTCCGGTGGACAATCTGCTCCGGACAATACTATTGTTTAGTAAAACAAGCTAAATTTGCCAATAAGTATGCAACTTGGTTTCCTTCAAGAAAAATATGGGATATCTGAATGTCCAAATGTCTCTTGGCCATGTTAAATAGATTACGGTTTCGATCTTCTATTGTTTTTTCACCTCCATTAATTTTGATAAAAAAATAATTTTAAATAATTCATTTAAATAGATTGAGTTAATTACACTAGCTACCCCTCTTATTTATATTTTTTGCTCATAACAAACACCCCCCTCTTATAATAAAACTTTACATTGAACCCCTCTAACTAACCGCCGTTAGTCAAGGGTGACGGAAAGTGTAAACTGTCAATCTTACCCCCATTTTTAAAAATTAAAAATGGCTAATTACATTAACACCCTCCTTATTTAATATGCTTTATTGGATCATATAACACACGCACCCCTCTTATAATCAAACTTTACATTCAACCCCCTATGAATAATTTTCGCTAGTTTTTTTTTTTATTATATCCTTATATATATATTTTCAACTTATTTTAATTTATTAATTGATTTGATATGTTGGCATTTTAGTAATTTAGATTTATCTACATTGAATTACGACATTGCTCCTAAAATAAATTGAAACGGAGTATTTGTCTTCATTTTCTAAAATATATTAAAATTGGCATTAATTCGAATTTGCACTTCATTATCAAGATGTTAACAATTTTTTAAAGAAATTATATATTTAAAACAAAATTGAAAGTTACAATTACATTTCCTTTGATATGAAAAATTACATTCACCCCATAAAGGACAAATTAAGAAATCTAGAAAATATCTTTTGATGATGTCAACAAGTTCTATTAGTTTTCTAACGGAAGGGGGTGATTGCAAGGTTTTATTATAAGATGGGAGTATTTGTTATGTGTTCAAAATAAACGGACTGGAATGTAATTATACTAAATAAAAGGGGTAGTTAGTTTAGTTATAAATTTAAAGCATCAATACTTTCAAAATCAAGAGAAAATACAAATTTGTTGCAGAATAAAGTGCCAAAAGACTTAAAAATTAGCTCAATTTCAAATCGATATGAACCGGTGGGGCGGGTTTAAGGGAGCTTATGTACACCCCGACTGCATGTATTATGCTCAGGGATGGAGCTGGGGGTGGTGGGATCCCTACCCCTTCAACTTTGAGAATTCTTTTTTTGATCCTATAAAATTTTTGATATTTAAAATTTTGCTTTCCCAAATTTAGAAAATATTAAGCTAGAATATATCTTCTAACAGCTTTGACTCTTTTTCTTTGGGTCTGCGGTCTGCCCACCGAACCCAAATTCTTGGGGGCGGTCCATGATTATGCTAAGCTTGTGTCTATCGCAAATATTCATATTTGTTCACATGCAATGCTAATGGGATGTTGGAGAGACAAAGCAAAGATGGCTTCAATGATTGGATGGCGAGCCGTATTACTTGGTCACGAGAGTGACCCTTCCCTATATTTATATATTTATATATAGGGAAAATTACATTGGGTACCCTTGAGGTATTGGCTAATTACGGTTTACATCCCCTAATTTAAAATATTACATCTAACATCCTGTAGTTTTATATATTGATGTAAGGTTGTACGGATTAGTATAATTATGGGTGTTATTTGTTATGCATGGTAAACAGTATGAGTGTATATGTTAGGATTAGTATAATTATGGTGTTATTTGTTAGGTTTAGAACTTCTTGAACTTACTGAATTTCTTGCATTTGTATTTCTATTTGGTGTGATATGAGCATTTATGGTGTAATATGAGGATTAACTAAGAAACCTTATTAATTCATGAACATTAGAGGATTTTGCCCAACTTTACATCAATATATTAAACTACAGAATGTTAAATGTAATATTTTGAACTAGGGAGTGTAAACCGTAATTAGGCAATACCTCAAGGGTACCCAATGTAATTTTCCCTATATATATATATAATAAATAATAAATATTACCCAGCCAAAAGAATCTTAAAAATAAGGATTTGTCATAGTGTATATTATATATTTTCTTTGGTAATTACCATCATATATAGACTATTTTCACCTTTAATATTCACAGTTTGAAAATATATAAGACATGCATGTCAATGATGTTTTGACTTATTGATAAGACTGACGTCTCATGATTTACAGGTCATCCCGTCAAATGTGTGGGTTGTTTATCTATTTATATATATATTTTATTATTTCTAGTTTATAATAAAAAATTGTCGATTAATAATAGTTAATTTGATATTTGTTGTAATGGTGTATCCGTATCATACACACACATACATATATATATATATATATATATATATATATATCATTGCATGTCTGTCAATTTCTCTCAAAAAATATGGTATTGTTTTTCTTAACAAACAAGCACACGTTTATACATCAACATAACCGAAAAATTATAAAAGTTCACCTGTTTAGTACAACGTAATGTACAACTACTTGGCACAAAGCATTTTCCAAAAAGGAGGGCAGTAATTCATAAATATATTGTTATTTATATACTTCTTATAATCTAGGGAAAATTACTGGATTAACAACTTTTTGGACTAAACTACCCCTTCATTTATTAAGTTAATAATTGATCAATTATTTTTTCTTAATGTATCGTTTTGTTTGATTCTTTCAAATTGATAATCATAAAATACGGATTTTCTTTTGTAATATTAATTTTTTTAAATATTTGTTTATAATTTATTTTTGATTTTAATATGGTAATTATCTATAAATATATGTTTTAAATTTTTTAAAAAGATTAAAAAATCTGAAAATTTAAAATCAAAATCATAATTAGTATCAATTATCAATACAAAATTTTTAAATAAATAAATTTTATTGCATAACAACAATAGATTAATTTTTAATCTAGAAGGCTAAGGGCAATTAAGTCCATAAATTTGTTAACCCTAAATATTGGGTTTTTTGGAATGAAAAGTTGATGGAATGGATTTTTTGGATTGACAAATATTATCATGGGTTTTTTGGACATAGAAATTTATTTTAAGGGTTTTTTAGTAATTTTCCCTATAATCTATATTTGAGTCTTCATAAATTGGACATGATAAACAATTAAGACAACCTACGTACAGATTAGTTTCGAAGTTGATTTTGACAAAACGTTTTCAATATCATATTCAAGAAATTACCTTGTTTTCATATTTAGTTATGTAAATGATTTGTTAAAAAAACCTAACGTGATGGCACGTGAATCGTATCACATTCATAGACCTAGTTCTATTGTTTTTTTCTAAAAATTAAAAATGTGTTGTTATCCATTTGGACTTCTTTTTATTCGCTGAATGTCATCCATACGAACTAATTGACCTTAAGCTCGATTAATAATTTGATCAATTCTCATAAGTATTTAACCTACAAGCTGTAATATATATGAACTAAATATTAGGAATTGTTGGAAGAAATTGTATTAAGTACAGAGTCATTATGTAAGGTTTGATTCATATTACAATTCGATCTTATAAAACCAATTATACATAGATATATTACAATTCGATCTTATAATAATTTTATGAACTACAATTAAATTTGTAATAGTGACATGTTATACGATAATTCAAATGTATGAAAACTTTAATCAAATTATGAGGATGAGCAATTAATAAATTAAGTTTACATGATTTGCACTTTAATATATATGGCATTGGTGGTGATCTTCTAAAATGTACAATCATCTAGACTGTGTTTGGACCCCATACACAATCATCTTGAAAATATGTGAAGTATTCTGTATCCATCTATATATATATATGCTGTCAACTAGTTTATGTTTTTCAACAAATAGTAGACCCAACAAGGATGGAAATTTCTTGTTCTTTTGCCAAGGAAATTTAGACCAATCAAAAAAATAGGATTATCTTTCTGTCTGGCATTTTCTCATCATCCAATGTCTTTTATCAAACCAATAATTGGGGGCTCTCACTGTCTTTGAATTTCACTACTCAATTACTTGTATAAGGAGTATTGTCTTAAGTTGTCCACCAAATTTCACTGTCTTGCTGTCCACCAAATAGGCAAATACATTGATACATTGTGTAACGCCCCGTATCAACTGTCTTCTATTATAACTAGATAAAAAAATAAAAATTCAACTCATAAATTATTTTTAAACAAATTCAATATTCCAATAATGTGATTCAGAGTTCTACAACTTAAAAATACAAGACCACTAGTGAAACAGGACATGACATTTCATTTCATTTATCTGGTTCTATCTAATTTTTTACTTAGCGGATCCTCCATGCTGACTTCCGTGGATCTCTTTAAGGTCGGTAGCTCAAGACCTCTTTACTAATATGAGTTGGCACTCTAGTTGTCCTGGAACATCACTCTCGATGATCTGCCACTACTCCACCTACTCCATCTTATCCTGAGATCCTGGGGAGGGGGGGAGGGGGGGAACACGAGTGATGAGCTACTAAGCCCAGTGAGCGCCGGTGTGTGCATGTGCGGGGTTATGCATGTACATAATACTATTTTCGTGATACATGACTCATACAAGCGTGACATCAATAACTGTTAAATAAGTCAATCAAACAATTATGTTCATATACGAACGAGAAGCTTTTAAAGATCAATTCAAGCGATATGAGTTTGAAGACCATATTATGAATAACCAAATGAAGCCTACAAAGACCGGAACAAACGAGGGGCCGTATCATATAGATTAGGCAGCCTGTGAAGATGAGATCAAGCGAGAGCCGTATCATATTAAACATATGAAGCCTGTGAGTCAGGTGTACTAGGAATAAATCAGAAGCAGATCAGATAAACCACCTTGTGACTCCCATCACAATCGAACATTTACTACCTTATCCTCCATTTGCAGGGAGTGACCCCGCGGACCGCATTGAGCTGGCCATGCCTAGGTACATGGAGGCGCCGATCACAGCCGTAGAAACCTCCATCTCGGCCGTGAAAGGACACCTAAGTGGGCACTGAACGACGAAACCTCTACTGGCAGCCCAATGCTACCCCAGCGTGCCCGCGAACCGTTCAGCCACGGGCCCAAACCGAATCAAGACCGCTTTGAAAGAACATATTTAGGCCCGTTTCGTAGATCATATCCAAGACCGCCTGACATGAACATATTTAGGACCGCTTCATATTATCATATCCAAGACCGCTTGACATGAACATATTTAGGACCGCTTCGTATTATCATATCTAAGACCGCCTGACATGGACATATTTAGGATCGCTTCGTATTATCATATCGAATACCGTTTTGTAGAACATATCCAGGACTGCTTTGTCCGAAACAACCATGAGCAATTGATATCCATGATGGAATAATTTTCATGACCAAATAACCTTTTCCATGATTATTTCAATTGCAAGCAATTTGAATCATAAAGTCACATAAGCATGTTCAACAATTTATATGAATCGCATTTATGATGTGATTAGGTCCACATAAATGATAATGACACTGAATATTGCAGAATGAGACAAATTAATAAATAAAGCACTCACATATAAAGAGACTTGTAGTTGTCCGAATGTATTTCATCTCTAAGTTGGTCCAATGCGTCCAAGGCTTCTAACAATAATCATACGCTAACATCACGTACCTAGGGATGAGTGTCCCACACATATATACGTGTTGTTAAATCAAATTATTTTGCAGAACACAACATTTCCCAATATGTCAATTCATCTCGTGCATTTTAACCAATAGCGTAATTAATGAAGATTAATTAGTTATGCTAAATAGGTAATGATGAGGAATTAATGTGATTATTTCAGTTCTTCCCTTTATCATCTATCGACAAGAATGAAAAAGTAGGATCTTAGGAATTAGGAACTAACTAGTCACAAACTGGTGACTCAACTGAAACTAATTACCTGCCCAATTATCAAAAAATCTCTAAACAAATAATTGGTTAGTTAATTACGATTGCAATATGCAATGAGCTAGCTCACCCTATTAGCTTCAATTTAACAATGTAACGGATTGGAAAACTTAACAAATTATGACGATCAGTCATCTAGGTGGTCTAGCGATTGAAGGCAAATTCAGCAGAATAATATTTTTAAGTCCATGAGTTCAATTTTCAATTACTCATTTAAAGAAAAACAAAAATAACAAAATAAGGAATCACTAATGGACACCATTACATTGTATGAACTAATTTAGTGACAACTTCTTATGTTGAGAAAAAAGAATTTTCGCCCTGGAAAATATATGCAATGAAAACGAATCGAGGCGAGAGTTGGACTCTCTATCCTTAAAGCTATATTATCCCGCCTACGGTGGTACGAGATCATGCAATTAACTTTCCAAGATACAACGATTCCGTATTGTAATTGAACCACTTCAAGAACAACACTCCACGAACTTATTTTGCTCAAGAACTCTCACTGATGTGATGTATGTAGAATGCTTAAAATGCAGAAATGATTTCTGATTTTTGTGTGTTCGTCTTCTTATCTTTTCATTCATATGGAAGACTCTTTATATAGGAGAAATTTGGAGAAATGAAACGTTTTCACTAACCACTTTTAAAAGTGAAACATTTCACTTATACTTTTAAAGTGAAAAACATTTCACTTACCACTTTTAAAGTGAAATGTTTTTTCCTTACCACTTTTAAAGTGAAATGTTTTTCACTTATAAATTCAAACGTTTCAATTTAGCATCAAGAATCTTTCAATTTCTGACTGCTTTACAAATGAAACGTTTCAGATGTAATTCAACCTTCTGCTGGGCTGCCTGATTTCTTTGGAAAAGAAATGAGCCTAAATTAATCCTTATTGGCCCAAAAGAAGAAAATAATTAACTGGGCCCAAGTTAATTTAATTCTAAATTTTGCCCAAAAAAAATATATTTAGCCCAACGACCACCAAGCCCAGTCACGGCCCACGGCCCCACGTACCAGCCCGATCCCGGACCCAGACCCAACCCGAACCCAGACCCGAGCTCGAGTCCGTGGTCCGAGGTTCGGTCCGGTCCACCTTATGGTTTATATCCAAAGAGGGATATCCACATTCAAACACCCAACAATAGCAATTAATTTCTCATTCGTTTCAATTCCGAATCGAGAAATTCGAAATGTTAACCTCATCTACTCCCGTAGTAGAATAATATTATCCAATAATATTTAGTATCCTCGATACTTGTGGTGTTCGAATTTCGTACCCAAAAGAGGTGTTCACACACTTTTCATACATACACAATATTCACCCAATATCCAACAATCCCCCACACGAATGAAATTAATGCAATTGATGCAATGCATGATACTGAGAGTTCAAACGAATATTTATCACATCAGAAGAGGTAGCTTTTGGCTTTGAACCTTTCTTAGTGAGATATCATCGGATTTACTAGGCTGCCCAATGAACATGATGTCTTGAATTGGTCAGCCGTTCGTGTAAAACCAGACAATGATATTCACATGATAAATTTTCTAAGCAAAATCTTAGTTCTCACTGTTGGTCCCGTTTTGGCCGTGGCGCCCCCTCTTGGTTTCATAAGTGTTTACATTTTACTTAATGTTGAGGCGGCCTACACCTCACACTTACATAGGTGATCTCCTATTTAAGAGTATCCTACCATACTCTACTTCATTTGCATGAAAGTATAGGAATCATTAAAAGTTCCGACTTAACCTTTGCTACACTTGTAGGATGCACTTCTTTATCCTAGGCAATAGGTTTAGAGGTTTCTTAAACTCTTAAGTGCCCTCCTGAATTTTCACAACTTAGTTGTCCCATTGAACCATGATCTTGGGATCTCCAGTCAACATGGTTGGGTTACCGCTGTGTCAATTCTTAATTTGTAGACTTTAATCTCATTCCTCTTGATAGGCAGTATATTTGATCTCTAGGCAATCCTTTCGTCAAAGGATCTGCAATATTTTCCTTTGATTTCACATAATCAATGGAAATAATCCCGTTAGAGATCAACTGCTTAATGGTATTATGCCTACGACGAATATGTCTAGACTTACCATTATACATACTACTCTGAGCCCTTCCTATTTCCGACATACAGTCGCAATGAATCAAAATCGGAGGCACAGGTTTTTCCCAGCATGGAATATCTTCTAAGAAATTTCTAAGCCACTCAGCTTCTTCACCAGCTTTATCTAAAGCTATGAATTCTGATTCCATCGTGGAACGGGCTATGCAAGTTTGCTTAGAAGATTTCCATGACACTGCTCCACCACCAATGGTAAATACATACCCACTTGTGGACTTAGAGTCGTTCGTGTCTGATATCCAATTAGCATCACTGTATCCCTCAATTACAGCTGGATATCTTGAGTAGTGTAATCCATATTCTTTAGTAAACTTTAAATACTTAAGAACTCTAGTTAAAGCATTCCAATGCTCTACACTAGGATTACTTGTGAACCTACTCAACTTGCTCATAGAATAAGCTAGATCAGGGCGAGTACAGTTCATGATATACATTAAGCTTCCAATGACCCTAGCATATTCTATTTGCGATACGGGTTCGCCATGATTTTTGTATAGATGAACACTTAATCCACTGGCGACTTAACTGGTGCACTATCGCAAGGAAGGAATTTTCCTAAAACCGTCTCAACATAGTGAGATTGCGACAAGACTAGTCCTTCAGAAGTCCTCAGGATTTTAATCCCTAAGATGACGTCTGCAAGTCTCATATCCTTCATGTCAAAGTTTTTCTTTAACATGCCTTTAGTATTCATAATGATTTCATGATTACTACCCATTATCAACATGTCATCTACATATAAACATACGATGATGTATGCGTTATGTGATTCTCTAACATACACACATTTATCACACTCGTTGATTTTGAAACCATTTGACAACATTGTACTATCAAATTTTTCATGCCACTGTTTTGGCACTTGTTTTAGTCCATACAAGGACTTTACAAGTTTACACACTTTCTTCTCCTGTCCCGGAGCAACATACCCCTCGGGTTGTTCCATATATATTTCTTCGTCTAATTCTCCATTCAGAAACACAATTTTAACATCCATTTGATGTATCTCAAGGTTATGCAACGCGGCAATAGCGATAAGTAATCTAATGGAAGTTATTCTCGTTACTGGAGAATAAGTATCGAAGAAATCAAGACCTTCAATTTGACGGTATCCTTTGACCACCAAACGAGCCTTGTACTTATCAATAGTTACATCAGTCTTATATTTTCTTTTCAGAATCCATTTACAGCCTAAAGGCTTACTTCCCTTTGGAAGATCAACCAACTCCCAGGTATGGTTGTGCATAATAGACTCGATTTCACTATTGATAGCCTCTTTCCAGAGTTGGGCATCTGGACCAGCCATAGCTTCCTTAATTGTTCTAGGCTCACCTTCTAATGTATAAGATACAAAGTCGGGACCAAACGATTTAGGAACTCTTGCCCTTTTGCTACGACGTGGTTCTTCATCTCCAGGATTAGAACTACTCGCAGACTCATCAAATGTTCTTTTAAGAGGAACTTTCTCGTTTATTTCCTTACTTGGAAAAACTGTTAGGAATTTCATGTTAGATGTTTTGATGATGACAATTAGAATTCTATGTTAGACCCCAAGAAATGTAAGTATAAAAGCTTTCATAGAACAAATGTATAAGCGTCTGAAAGCTTGTTTATTTTATTAGGCTTATATTTTTATCTTTATAGATTTTAGACTAAGGATGTGATACTAGATCACTAGAAGAGTTCTGTGTGAGTCTACCAAGTGATGAAGTTGAAGATCAAGCGTCTGAAGGAACAGTAAAGATAAAGATTAGTCTCAAGTGTCCGTTAAAGCGCTAAAAGACTGTCCCAGGTTATGAAACCAGCGCTCAAGATTTATCATGAACTTTAGACCAAGTACTTAACACTAAGTCAATGATAGAATTCTTAGTGAGTCTATCAAAGATAAAGTGGAAGGTCAAGCGTCTAAAAGTCGGGCAAAGAATACTGACTCTTTTTAAGCGTCTGTTTAGCACATAGAAGACTGCTTTCAAAAAGCCCAACATCGAAAAGCTCAAGCGTCCAGTTCTCAAAACGTAACCTGAAGACATAAGCCCAAGTTACTAAAGACTTAAAAAAATGCATGGCCCAACGGTAATTATTTCCAAACGGGAATAAGACAAGATGCATCAAAAGTTGGATAAGTGCTATTAAAATATAAGCACTACAACTTATGGACAAGCCATTTATTTGACCAAGACTGTCAGAGTTATGAAACCAAGAACATGCCTAACTAATTAAAAATACCCAAAGTTAGGAATGTCAGAACTCATGGAATGTTTAGGGAAACGAGATCCCAACCGTGTCCAACGGACAAAATCCACAAATAACCTATAAATAGTCCTTTCAACAAAAAAGAAACAAGCAGTGACACATACAAGAGATATACTTGAATATATTAGTGTGAATAAAGTCACAATCTCTTGTATATACAAAAAGACACAAGAAAAGAATAAAAACTTTGTTGAAAGAAAAGCCTACAAAATCCATAGCCAAATATCCTTATAAGCTTTTCACAAATATTCCAGAAACAGTCAAATATATCTCAAACCCTTCTTTGAAGACCCTACACTACTATTGAGATATCTTCAAGTTGTTTGAACTTTCCAAAAACAAACAAACCCGTTATATACTCTCAACATCTTTCATCTGAGTGAGAAAGCTTGTTGATTTACAAGCAATATTTTTGTGTAAAAGAAGCTTGTGGAAGAAGATCTCTATTGGAGCTAAAATCTGTGTGACCAAAGAGTTTCGGGATCAAGCGTAACTTGCATTATTTCTGAGTGGAAGAAGCAAGACGATAGAAGGTCTTTATTGGAGATGAAATCTGTGTGACCAAGGAGTTCCAAGATCATATCCAATCTCCCTCTATTTTGTAGAATTCTCTGTGTGACTCTTCGATAATCATCATAGTGGAAAACCTCCCTGATAAAAGGAGAAGAAGGACGTAGCTGGGATTATATCACCCAGTGAACCTTATAAATATCCTGTGTCATTTACTGCTTTAATTATTTACTGTTTTATTGCTTTACTATTCATATTGCATATACTTTGATAAAGTTTTAAAACATCTATGCGACTACTTTTGATTAACAAACCGAACGCTAAGCTATAAAATACTTCCATTGTGCTATCCTGATTTAGTGACTAAACTCTGCCCTACTTTGGTAAGCGTTGAAATCACCAAGTCTAAGTTAACTTTCCCCAAGCGCCTGAAATTAGCGCTTAAGTCATCATCTCTCAGCGCTCAAAGCTTTCCGAGCGTTCAAATACTTCAAAGTGATACGAATTTTTAGAAGTCGAAAAAGACTTAAGGGTCTATTCAACCCCCCCCCCTTCCAGACCCTTTCGTATACCACTTGGGACCAACAAAAACATCCTCGAAAAACGAAGCATTTCTAGATTCCATGATGGTACCTTCATGAATCTCAGATATTTCTGATTTATGTACCAGAAATCGATAGGCGCTACTATTAAGTGCATAACCTATGAATATGCAATCGAGAGTTTTAGGCCCTATCTTAACTTGTTTGGGTTTGGGTATTTCTACCTTAGCCAAACACCCCCACACTTTGAGGTACTTGTAAGAAGGCTTTTGACCTTTCCAAAGTTCGTACGAAGTCTCACTCCTACTTTTCTGGGGAATCTTGTTAAGGATATAATTGGCAGATAGGATCGCCTCTCCCCACAAATTCTGTGGTAATCCAGAATTTAACAACATCGCATTCATCATTTCTTTAAGAGTGCGATTCTTGCGTTCAGCAACGCCATTTGATTGAGGTGAGTATGGTGCCGTCGTTTGATGAATAATTCCAGATTTGGTACAAAATTCATCATAAGGTGCTCCGTATTCTCCACCTCTATCACTTCGGATAGCTTTTATCCTTTTTACAAGTTGATTCTCAACTTCCGTTTTGTAATGTGTAAACGCTCCAAGCGCTTCGTCTTTACTTCTTAGTAAATACACATAACAATACGTTGTGCAATCATCGATGAATGTTATGAAATATTTTTTCCCACCTCTAGTTTGCACAAACTTCAAATCACAGATGTCACTGTGAATAAGTTCTAGAGGTGTGGTATTTCTTTCCATTGAAGGAAACGGTTGTTTGACTAGCTTTGCCTCAACACAAATTTCACATTTATGTTCTTTTTCAACTTTAAAAGTTGGTAATGAGTTTAAGTTGACTAATCTTCGAATAGTATTATAATTGACATATCCTAGTCTAACATGCCACAAATTAGAATACTCAAGCAAATAAACAGAATTCTCAATTCTTTTATTTCCACTGTTTTCAATTACAAGAGAGCGAATTACATTCATTACATTCATTTTGAAAAGGCCCTGCTCAAGGTAACCTTTTCCCACATAAATTCCTCTCTTAGCCAAAGAAAACCTATCAGCTTCAAAGACTACTTTGAACCCATTCTTGACCAAAGCTGAACCAGAAACCAGATTCTTGCAAATCTCCGGAACATACAGAACTTCGGTCAACGTCAGTTCTTTGCCTAAAGTCATCTTCAGCACAACCTTCCCCATTCTAACCACTGGAGACGTGGCCGAGTTTCCCATAAACAATCTTCGTCCATCAGTTGGGGAATAGGACGAGAAAGCATCTCTGTCGGAGCAGATGTGGCGAGTAGCCCCAGTATCTATGAACCACTCCTTCGGGTTGTCCACCAAGTTGGCTTCGAACACGATGGCAGTGTCAGACTCAGAATTGAAGGAGACAATCGGGCTTCTATCAAGAGGGCTCCTGATCAAGCAATGGCAAACGTCATTGAAGTTCCGGAAAGTTCTAACCGGAAAAGGAAGTTCCATGGGAAGTTCCAGGCCCAGAAAAATCAAACTGGGAAAAGAAAGCCGAAACTGGGTAACCGCGATGACAATGGTTGCTATAATTGCGGCCGTACTGGTAATTGGTCTAGAGACTGTAGAAATCCTAAGAAAAATAATAATCAGTCTCGAAAGAAAGGTTCTGGCAAGAACAAAGGCAAGAACCAGGTTCAGAACAGGGTTCAGAACCAGGTGCAACAACAGGCACACCTAGCTGTTGATGATATCTTGGGCATCAACGAGATGATTGATGACCTATCAAATAAACAGGTGTCAATCGATCTTAAGATCTCCTTTCGTTTATGCCTTAAGTAGTTCTTGAATTCATTCCATGAGGGCGGTAATTTTTCAATCACAAACCCCACTTGAAAATTATCACTTAAAGCCATTCCCTCGGCATGAACTTCATGTATGATAATCTGAAGCTCTTGGACTTGGCTTCTCACGGACTTAGAGTCCACCATTTTGAAGTCTAAGAACTTCGCGACCATGAACTTCTTCAGTCCAGCGTCCTCGGTTCTGTACTTCTTATCTAATGCCTCCCAGAGGTCTTTCGAGGTTTTCATGGACAAATAAACGCTGTAAAGCGAATCGTTCAAACCACTGAGCACGTAATTCTTGCAAAGGAAATCACAGTGTATCCAGGCATCATACGCCGTTCTCAGCTGAACATCATCAGAATCTTCAGGGACAGACGGGGCGTCTTCCCGTAAGAACCTCGCCAGGTTCAAAGTAGTTAAGTAAAAAAGCATCTTTTATTGCCAACGTTTGAAGTCAGCCCCGCTGAACTTCGATGGCCTTTCAGCTTGCGCCGGGATAACCGGTGGTACAATAGGAGTTGTCCTTTCAACTCGTGTATGAATTACCGGATTAACATTAGTTACAACCGGTGGATTCGGACCAGAGCCTGAACCGGACCCAACCCCTGAACCCGAGGCGAAATCGGAATCAAGACCGAGACCGAGACTAGCTCCAGGTCCAAGGCCAAAGTCGAGAGTAGCAGCAACATTTTCATTAGCACCGAATTCAGCCATTTTTCAGAATTACAGAAATCAACAACAACAATATAGCTTTAAGCTTGTTGAGAAAAAAAAGAATTTCCGCCCTGTAAAATCTGAAATATACTGGAAAATATATGCGATGAAAACGAATCGAGGCGAGAGTTGGACTCTCTATCCTTAAAGCTATATTGCCCCGCCTACGGTGGTATGAAATCATGCAATTAACTTCCCAAGATACAACGATTCCGTATTGTAATTGAACCACTTCAAGAACAACACTCCACGAACTTATTTTGCTCAAGAACTCTCACTGATGTGATGTATGTAGAATGCTTAAAATGCAGAAATGATTTCTGATTTTTGTGTGTTCGTCTTCTTATCTTTTCATTCATATGGGAGACTCTTTATATAGGAGAAATTTGGATAAATGAAACATTTTCACTAACCACTTTTAAAAGTGAAACATTTCACTTATACTTTTAAAGTGAAAAACATTTCACTTACCACTTTTAAAGTGAAATGTTTTTCCCTTACCACTTTTAAAGTGAAATGTTTTTCACTTATAAATTCAAACATTTCAATTTAGCATCAAGAATCTTTCAATTTCTGACTGCTTTACAAATGAAACGTTTCAGATGTAATTCAACCTTCTGCTGGGCTGCCTGATTTCTTTGGAAAAGAAATGAGCCTAAATTAATTCTTATTGGCCCAAAAGAAGAAAATAATTAACTGGGCTCAAGTTAATTTAATTCTAAATTTTGCCCAAAAAAAATATATTTAACCCAGACCCGAGCTCGAGTCCGTGGTCCGAGTTCGGTCCGGTCCACCTTATGGTTTATATCCAAAGAGGGATATCCACATTCAAACACCCAACAATAGCAATTAATTTCTCATTTGTTTCAATTCCGAATCGAGAAATTCGAAATGCTAACCTCATCTACTCCCGGAGTAGAATAATATTATCCAATAATATTTAGTATCCTCGATACTTGTGGTGTTCGAATTTCGTACCCAAAAGAGGTGTTCGCACACTTTTCATACATACACAATATTCACCCAATATCCAACATCTTATTCTTACTAACAGAAAACAACAAGTATCAAAGCATCAATTGATTGTCAACTAATTAATCACTTAACAGAAAATTAAAAAAAATAGTCAAATGTTTTAATTTTGAACAGAATCATTCTTGATGCATAATCAGAATCCTCAGCAAGATAATTAAATACAAGCTTCAGTAATTAATCAATAACAACCTGACTAATCAAGTAGTTGCGCGTTTTACTAATAAATCATTAAAATTAACAAATTAAGAAACTTGAAATTAGAGAAGACGAGAGGATGCGTACCTTTTTTTTTTTTTTTTTGGGGTGGGAAGTAAACATGTTTAGTTGATTCTATATATATACGCATATATATATGCTAAGTTATATGATCATATTATATTATATGTCATAGCTAGGTGGCAACTTTATAAGAATGAGAAGTGGCAAATTTGAGGGAGAAAGACACGTTTAGTTCCTCAAAATATCATACAATTATTCTTTTTCACAGAAATTACAAATTGGTCCACAATGTTTTAAATATTACAACTTTACCCCAAGACTTTACAACGCTCGCAGTTACGTTAGTCCACTCATGATCTATATCTCTTACGGTTCATCCATATAAATTTGATTTCAAACACATCCAATATCAATTTCAGCTCGTTTCTTGACATTTCTACTAGTTTCATTTTGATAACCAATTATTTATAAAATTACTTCCACCCAAATTTCACCAAAGCCTCGACAAGATAATCGTTAACAATGAAAATATCTCACATACTGGAGCACATGTATCTCACGTAATTCACTATAATCAAGCAAGACAGATCAAAAGTAAAATATAATCAAAGACATGTCAATTAAAATATCCTCAATTCTTCAAATTAAAATTATGTGAATGTATAAATGACTAAACTTACCGCTAAGAAATGTGGGGCACTACACATTGAGCTCGGAATTCTATAACTGATTGATGCATTTTGGAGTTTGATATAACATGCGTGAGTATATCAAGTTATTCAAAGATCAAATCCCAACTTATTTTATTATAAGTCTGCTCAAATTATATTTATTTAATTTGTCATATTAAACTCAAAAACAATTTGATCTTTAACAGTAAATTTAAATTAGATGTGAACAATTACGTGGTTGATGTACGGTTAATTCATTGACAAAGAGAGAAAGATCAGGGGAAAATAAAAATATATAAAGGGCAGGATCCAGTAAATTCGAATGGGCGGTGAGTTGTGCACAACATCAACGAAGTCCTGCCAGCTATCGCGCTTATATATATACTAGGGAAAAGCAAGAACCACGTGTTGCGCGGTCAATAATGCCCAGACTAATATTTAAAAAATGAGTTAAAAAAATTGCATGCAAATGGTAAGTATATAATTTTCAATGGCAATATAAAAAGTGATTAAATATCAGTACGTTAAAAAAACAAAATTATTTTGACATCATTATTTTATATAAAATTATTCGTTGATATCCCATTGAAACCCGAATAGATTGTTTTACTTCATACACGTGAAAGTTGATAAAACAACACATATCGCACTCCTTAATATCGCTAATCAAAATCAAATACAAATTTTATAGTTCGATAATGTTTCACATAAATAAGGTTGAACAATTCTTGATTAGGGTTTGAAGGCTCATGAGTTTTCTATGAGACCATCTGCTAATTCCCAATTCCCAATTCCCTGCACCTTTCCTTTAAAAGTGTTACTCCTACATTCAATTCTTTTGCTGCTTGTTTTATTGGCATGTAAAAATACTGTGAAATCGTTTTCCTCGACAACGTATTCAGTACTTCCCTTGATCTGTTAACTTTTTTCTTTTCTTTATTCGCATGGAAATTCTCATCAAATATCACCATTGCCGCGTTATTGGTAGAGTTATCAAATAGCAATTGTTGCTGGTTTAGTTGATCTTCAAATCTTGTTATCACTTCATTCCCAGAGTTGCTCCACAGTAGTTCTGAAATTAAACACAAGAAGAAAATAAAAATGGAACTATATATTGTATATATTGAAAATAATAATATTTTTTAAAAAGTTGATATTTAATTACTTGGAATGTTAAAAGTAGGGTTATGTTGCGGACTGAAAGATGAATAAAAATGGTCATTTACTATCATCTCCCGCAAAAGAACAACATGAAATATAGTTTCACAAATGGAAAAATCAGGTTGTAAATTTCAATCACTACTATAATCAGATAATAATCCACTGTTTTGCCCAGTTTCCATCGTAATTTGATGATGAAAATGAAAATAATTTTTGGTTTTCCGATAGGGGTGGTCAGTGGTGGCAAAAACATGGGATTATATATATCTATATATATGGAAGAGAAGACGTTTCTGGTTTTACTCAGGCTCCTTGTCCTTTAATGTCAAGAGTCGTGTGACTGTGGTCACTTTAATGTCAAGAGACTTCGTTTCCTTTAATGTCAAGAGATGTCGTGTCCTTTAATGTCAAGAGTCGTGTGTTTTTTTAACTTTAAAAAGATATATGTATCATTAAATAATGTCTAATAATGTGCTTATATTTAATAATAATTCTTTGTACCATAAAGTTGTTTCCTTATCTCGATGAAAGATATTGAGCATATTTTGAAATTCCATATCCTCAATAAAGGTTAACCAAGTTATTTGGTCTCAACAAAGGTGAACGGATCACATGGTATAATATATATACATACATACATATATATATATGACATTAATTTAAATTTAGCACACTAATGTGTACATAGATGATAGGACCACAAATATCCAAATGGAATAAGATAACATATAAAGAAACTACCACATTGTCAATTGGGTCCATCGTTTCATTACATTGCCTTTCTCTTTTATCACTATTTTTTTACCTAATAAGCGAAATATCCCCTTACTTATAATCTAAGAGTAAAAAAGAGAAACATAAGAAGAAGATACAGTAGTTACCTTTTTTAAAATATAGAAAATAAATTTTTATGCAAGTTTGTCCTATTATATAAAAAATATTCAATTTATAATTTAAAAAATTAAATTTAGAAATTCTAAGATATACGTAACAAATTATTTGTACATCAAATAACTTTGATATTTAAATTTAGGAATCCATAATTGAAGTACCAAATATTGAGATTTTTCAAAATAATAAATCTTAGGATGAAAAAAATCGAGTGTAAGAAAATTCATGTGGAACTCCTATTCAAGGAGAGAAGAAAATGTCATTCAATAGAGTAAACAAACTCTCATACGAGAGAGAAAATAAATAGAGTATAAATAGTGGATAGTCATAGAAACAACCATGGAACGAGCTACAATTTGTAATAATGGACTTAGTTTTCTTTGTGACAATATAATTTTTCATGTTATGGGAAGGTTATCATGGTATGCATGCATTGTGGAGGAAGGCCAATTGGGTCTTTTAGCAAAATATTTTCAACATTGTTGGTATTCCATCCCTATTCTTTTATTTGATATTAACCTAAAGTTGTTTCCTTATCTCGATGAAAGATCTTGGGCAGATCTTGAAATTCCATATCCTCGATAAAGGTTAATTAAAGTTAGTATAACTAAAATTGGGTCCATCGTTTCATTTCATTGTTTTTTTCTTTTATCACTATTTTTTTGTCTAATAAACTAAATATGCCATTACCAATAATCTAAGAGTGAAAAAGTGAAAAATAAGAAGAAGATATTTTTTAAACATAGAAAATAAATATTGATTCAGGTTTGTCCTATTGTATAAAACATATTCAATTTATAATTTAATTTAACTTTAAAAAGATATATCTATCATTAAATAATGTCTAATAATATGGTTATGTTTAATCATAATTCTTTGTACCATAAAGTTGTTTCCTTATCTCGATGAAAGATATTGGACAGATATATGAGTTACGGATATGGTCCACTTTTTTATGATGTAGAGTTTTCTTTCAAAACTCTCACATCCTTAAATAAGCAAATACAATTAAAGATAATACTAAATATTAAACTACATCTTCGTTCCTCCTTGCTGTACCTCACTTAATCATTAAAATACCATTGATAACAACTTAATTATTAAATACAATTAAAGATAATAATGATGTTCTTTTTCCGTCTTGCTGCTCGCCACTTATAATTAAAATATAATTGATATCGACTGAAATGATTAGCATAGTCAGTCTGTTGAGATTAACATATAATTGTTATCCACTTACTGAACCGATTAGCACATTCAGAATCTCTTCAATCAACAATTTCAGCTCTGCAATATGCGTCATACAATGCAAATTGCTCAAGAAACCAAGCAAGGGATCTAATGTGGCGGTGGTCACCCAACACAAATTCTACCCATAATTAAAGTCTGTCTAATCACACCACTAACCCCACTAATCACACCACTATCTCCACTAAGCAAACCACTAACTCCACTAAGAATCATAACAAAAGAAGACTTCCCAAACCCTAAACAATCAATTATAAAAAATATTCAATTTATAATTTTAAAAATTAAATGTAGAAATTCTAAGAGTCGTGTGTCGTTTTAACTTTAAAAAGATATATCTATCATTAAGTAATGTCTAATAATGTGCTTATGTTTAATAATAATTTTTTGTACCCTAAAGTTGTTTCCTTATCTCGATGAAAGATTTTGGATAGATCTTGAAATTCCATATCCTTGATAAAGGTTAATTAAAGTTAGTATAAATAAAGTTAGTGAGGATCAGAGTATAATTCAGGTTAATTAAAGTTAGTGAGGATCAAAATTGAACAATATCTTCCTCCACCAAACCCTACAAAGAATTTTCAGAGTATAAACAGGGAATATTTGTTAGGATCATCTTCTACGAAAAAGAGGAGATATAAACAGGGGAGACAGGGGATCATCTTGCACGAGTAGAAACAGAGTATAAACAGGGAATTCAGGGGATCATCTTGCACAAGTAGAAACAGAGTATAAACAGGGTTAGTTCATATAAACAACCATGGAACGAGATACAATTTCTAATAATAAACTTAGTTTCCTTTGTGAGGATATAATTTTTCATGTTATGGGAAGGTTATCAAGGGATGCATGCATTGTGGAGGCTGCCCGATTAGGTCTTTTATCAAAATATTTTCAACATTGTTGGTATTTCATCCCTACTCTTTTATTCGATATTAACCGTTTCGAACAAAGGGATTATCATGGTTTAGATTTTATTCATTTTGTTAATCGCACTATACTTGAACATAATGAAAGTGTGGTTGAAACTTTGAGCTTTGAGTTACCAATGGGGGCCGAGGCATTGCATTCGATAAGGCAAGAGTGGGTGGCTTTTGGAATAGATCATTCTGTGCGCATACTGAAATTAGTCGGTCGGTTATCCACTTCACTCCCCAACGGTCTGTTTTTCTCACAAACTGTTATTCAGTTAAAATTATATCTACCGAACTACATTGTTCAGTGTCAACTACAGGATGTTGAGTGTGTTTCCTATGCTTGGAGATCCGAGAGTGCCATCCAGGTTCGCCTCTTGGGAACAACAATGGATATTGGAGGGGGTCATAACAGCCGTAATAATATTTAATTGTATGGCTTGTATCTTCATTGACATAAACACGTATGTCCCGTGTGATGGTCTCGTTTGATGGATCAGCCTCCTTCCATATTGCGCCAACTTGAGAAACGGAAGGCAAGTTGAAAGTGTGCTGATCCAGGGCAGGTGTACTACGCAGCACAATGGTATAATTCACCAAAGGAGTATAGTGGCGGAGGCTTCTGAAAAAGCGACAATAAGGATTGTCCCTGAGCATATGCACAAGGCTAGCAACCAAGTCAGGATTCAAATGAAAGCTACGCTGACCGGTGGTACGCACCAGCCCATCAAACTCATGAAAATACAAATCTAAATTTGAAGCAGCCGGTGCATCCTCCCTCAGGCTGCGAATATAGTGATACACCATGCCTTGAACAACCAGCGTGTATATGCCCTTGTTTGACCAGCAATAATTTTTATCAGCCTTCATACCAATGGACGTGAATGCGAGATAATTGTTGTAAGACCTTATGTGCCGCCTAAATTCAAAGGAAATCTCGGACTCTCCAATAAGAAGGTCGGTCAACCCGGGCAACATTTCACGCGGGGCCAAGGAAACCTGACCCTCCCCACAACAAAAACCAGGAGGCTCGCGATAAAATCGCAAGGCATTACAATAGACACAAGGAGCTACATCCGGAAGTATCCACGGCTCAAGGGGCAGATCGTCTATAAGACTCATATTTCTCCTCCTTTTTCGGGTGGAGGGAACAGGGTCTGGAGAACAAAAAAACAGGAAACCATAAGACAAGGCGAAACAAAAGAAAACCAAAAGCCAAAAGAACAGTTACAACAATCGAAACAGGGTACCATGTGAATGATCCTCCGCACGAGAAGAAGCCACCCTGATATCCACATGCTGTTCAGTAGAAGCGTGTAGTGGTTCGGGTCTAACACTGACGGAGCAACTTACTAAGTCATCACTTAACACTTGCTCAGCAGCTAAAAATGCCTTTCTCTTGGCACTCCGAACTAACCTTCGCCCTAACAAAGATGCTTGATGTTGCTCTGTGGACCGTGCTGCATATCTCTGACGGCGAACTCGATTCTTAGCATCTCGATCCATGCACACAACAATCTCTAAACACTTTGGTGCGATAATCCAAACAGGTAATATACCGCAAAATGACGCATGACAACAAAAAAGTCCCCGCATGAATACCAGTTACAAACATGGAACACGTAGGCAGCCAAAACCAAACAAGCACCACCCAACCTAACCCAGTTAAGACACCCCAAAGGCATGACCACGTTCGATCATAGCAAAAGTATCAGGGAGAAACAGGAAAAATCTTCGAGTTTTCATTTTTTAAATAAGAAAACATGATTGTTTTTTATATTCCTTAGCGTGAAATTTATGACTGAACGTGCAGCCCTGGATACAAAAACTTTTGAAAGATTTAGGGCAGCGTAGAAAGTTTTAGAATCACCAAATAGCAAGAACTCGCACTCCTCGCATTTCCGTCACACAATGGCATCACAAATGATAATAAGATTATTATCAACCGCCTTGTAGCCAGCCCGAAGCTGGGTCGCAATGAGAAAAGCAAGGTTGAAGAATACAGTTTAGAGATTCTAAAGCGCACAATGCACACTATTGTGCATCCTCTATATACTTATAATTGAACAAAAAAAATAAAAATTAACAGACAATTGACTATATAAAACATAAATACTATGACGATTTGATTAGATACTTCTCGTAGCCACACGACTAATTAGCACGCATAGTAACCTGTAAACGTAGGTTAAAGGTGCATAAAGAAATGGACAGTTCACCAAATAATATGGAGTTTCAGTTCGAGGTCGAGACAGCCTGAGTGCACATGTAAAGTAAGACAACTTCTTAACATATATAATCGTATAGTAAGATAGATTACTATATAACTCGATAAACATCTTTATTTTAGGACCCTCTGTTTTTTTTTAAGAGACATTTATTTTAGGGACTGAATTCGATATTTCAATGTTTTGAACATCAACTTCACCACTTGAATTAAATCTCGTCCAATTAAAAAATAGTGAGGACAAGAAGGAAGTTTGAGATTCTTTATGAATTTTTTTTTTTCCTAAGAGAGAGACATAATGTGTGAGAAGAAATAGAAAAGAAAAAATATTATAAATGAAGAAATTGATTGAGGCACTTGTCAAAATTTAAGAATGAAAATGAATTCACCAAATTTGACAGCACAAGTAGTTATTCTAGCAATCTCATATTTTATTTAATAGTATTGATTGTCAGAGATGATTCTCCTATAGACCAGGATCAAGAATTCTGATTGATCCAAGTTTAATGTGTGTGTGTGTGGGGGGGGGGGGGGTAATCATCCATGTTACAAGTTACAACTAATAAGTGATAAGAATTTATGGCAAATTCAATTTCGAAATTTGGTATTGATTGAACAAGTGCAATTTGAAAGTGGAATGAATTGTAGTTGTAAATTAGGGCCGAAAGATGCATCACACTACTTAATAGTTAATATTCAATCTGAAATCAATTGTTAAAATCTCATATTGTTGAACACATATTTTACTTTTTTGGAAAAACAATCATATTGTTTTATTCAATAAAAGTTTACGGTACAAATGTGTATCCAATCAATGTGAGGCACTAGTTAAAGATTGAGACTAAAATTGAACATACACATATTTATTGGACGAAAAGTGTGATTTACCCAATAAATCCCTAAAAATACTGTTCAATCAAAACACCCCTCATACACTAAATTTTCATTCGAAAAACTACAATTGATTAATTTTAAATTTAGGATGCTAAGGGTGTTTAAGTTCATAAATTTATTAACCCTACATGTTGGGGGTTTTGGAATGAAAAGTTGACAGAATGAGTTTTTTGGATTGAAAAATAATTTCATGGGTTTTTATGATATTAAAATTTATCTTTAGGGGGTTTTAACAATTTTTTCAATTACTATTGAACTAAGCTTATATGTGACCTAAGTGGATTAAATGCAGACGTTATTGTAAAATTTTCTTTTTAAAAAGACCCTGAAACGACTTTCAATCTTTTTTATATCATTTCATATAGATTGAGAGTTTACTAATCATTATCGTAAAGCTCATGATTTTAATAATAAAACTTCAAAATTGTATATATTTATTTCCGTAAATTTTATTTAGTGTATTATTATAAATTAATATGTTATTATGTATTTTATTGAATACTACTTTGAGAAAAATGGATAGTGTGAGCCGGAAGGATACAAGTCCAAAGTTCGTAATAAGTGTGAGCTAACTTTGAGCCAACCTATTGTCATCACATAGGTTATAAAATACCATCACTACAAGAAAACAAGGCATCAGAGACGGAATTTTAGAGACCGACTGAATTCGGTCTCTAAACAGAGACCGAATTAGCGACCGATATGAGTTCCGTCTCTAAATCGGTCTCTAATTCAGTCGCTAATTTGAAAATTAGAGACCGATTGATTTCCGTCTCTAAATCGGTAGCTAATTGGTTGATTTACTCCCCTAAGTTAGAGACCGAATAATTCGGTCTCTACTTTTCAAATTAGCTACTGAATTAGAGACCGATTTAGAGACCGATTGATTTCCGTCTCTAAATCGGTAACTAATTGGTTGATTTACTCCCCTAAGTTAGAGACCGAATAAGTCGGTCTCTAATTTTCAAATTAGCTACCGATTTAGAGACGGAAATCAATCGGTCTCTAAATCGGTCTCTAATGCAGTAGCTAATTTGAAAATTAGAGACCGAATAATTCGGTCTCTAAATCGGTAGCTAATTGGTTGATTTACTCCCCTAAGTTAGAGACCGAATAATTCGGTCTCTAATTTTCAAATTAGCTACTGAATTAGAGACCGATTTAGAGACCGATTGATTTCCGTCTCTAAATCGGTAGCTAATTGCTTGATTTACTCCCCTAAGTTAGAGACCGAATAATTCGGTCTCTAATTTTCAAATTAGCTACCGATTTAGCGATTGAGATGAGCATCAATTTTTCATTATTATTTGGCGACCGATTCCGCGACGGAATATAAAATTATACTTTAGAGACCGATTCCGCGACCGAATTATGCGGTCGCTAATTAGAGACCGAATAATTCGGTCTCTACTTTGTAAATTAGAATAAAAAAAAGAATATGAAATTATATTTTAGAGACCGATTCCGTGACCGAATTAGTCGGTCGCTAATTAGAGACCGAATAATTCGGTCTCTATTCTGTAAATTAGAATAAAAAAATGGAAAGTGGTCATTTGCGAATTATATTATAAAATAAAATAATTCGGTCTCTATTTTGTATTTAGCGACTGTTTATTGACCGAATATGGTCTCTCTTGATCATTAAACTTAGCAAGAAAACTAGTAGAAGTAAACCTCTGATTTTTTGATTGAAAATGAACATTTTTAGAGTATATAAAAATTCACTCTTTCTGTGCGAATTTGCTAAAGAAGAAATAAGCTTAAAGAGTGCATTGATGTGGAAGAGAATTTATGGGGGTGGACTTTGAGGATTTTCTTTTTGTGTGTGAATGGGGTTATAAATATATATTTGTATATGTGTATATGTGTATGTGTATGTGTATGTATATGTTTATATATTAGGAAAAGAAGATTTACTCATATCTTTACCTTCCACAACAAACTTTTCATTTTTTGGTCGCTTTTCTTGTTGATGATATTATACTTTTGGGGCTATTTGAGAAAGTATATTTAGCGATCGAAGGTGGTCTCTCTTGATCATTAAACTTAGCAAGAAAACTAGTGAAGTAAACCTCTGATTTTTTGATTGAAAATGAACATTTTTAGAATTTATAAGAATTTATAAATCAGTTTTGTATTCAAAATTAGCAAAAAATCTGTCATCTTGATGCTAAATTTGAATACAAAATCGATTTTTTCTAGACATCTCATGATTATGTGAAATATATGTGTGGATAGCCATATGTGTCTAGTTTTATCAAAATATATGTGCCTAATAATTCATCTTAAAATTAGCAAAAAATCTGTCGGCTTGAAACTATCACTAAAAATGTATACCATTAGTGACACAGACACTACAAGGAAACAAATGTTGGATCAAATTGATACTTCGAGCCACTGTAAAATTCTTGTACAATTTTTATTCTTCTCTTATTCTAGGGTAAGCCCCTTTTATGAAACGAATTTGCACATTGTTTGATGCGGTAGCTTCATACGCTCTAATTGATGCCCTCTTATACACACCAATTGGATCATCAAAAAATTGATTAACACAATAGATATTTAGTGTACCCAACTCAGTTGCTTGCGACAACACGTATAGAATGTAGCTTAGCTCGCAATCAGAACCCGAGAAGTTGAAGATCGTGACATGATTCAATGCTTCCAATCCCATTGCTTGCAACTTCCAATCCTTTACGTAGTTGGATACACTAATGCCCGCGTTTTCCCATGGTACACCCTACACATGTTAAGTCAATTACAATTTTATTTTAGAAACCCAAACAAAGAACGTGTTTAATAAACCATGTAATAACTAATAAGCGACAAACCATAAAACTTAAAATATTACCACCAAATCGACTTTAAGCTCATTCAAGCCTGTACATCTACTGATGAGCACCAATGTGACAGCAAGATTGTTAAGCAGCTTCGAACACCTAATCTCTAGGTGGTGCATATTAACAAACAAGTATCTTGCCATAATGCGATGTAGAGACTCCACATGTGCCAACCTCTAAACAAACAATTCAAAAAAAAAAAAAATCAAAACAACTTCTTAAAAGCATTTGCACTTATCCAAACAATGATAGATAGATATACCCTAACAAAATCAACCGGGACACGTGCTCGTTCGCTGGACAGCAATTCTTTCGTCATTTTTACAACCTCTCGAAGTAGTCGGTATGTCGAGCAAGTTGATCCGATGTAGTGTCAATGACGGTGTACTATCCATTGTAAAGAACGAGCTAACGGCCTCAATACTTGTAAATGCCCCGGACCCTGTTCGTCTTGTTTCAATAATATAACAAGGACATCTACATTGGGGAAGTGTACTTTTATATTCACATTTCCTTGGGCCCGATTGAATGCCATTTTGAATATTTTTACAGAAGGCAAATATGCCTCAAATTCTGTTAGTCCTCTAAAATCACAATTGAATAACTGCAAATCATTCAACTCGGGACACCATTTTCCAAGGCGGGAAGAAAATGTGTTATCATTTAGCACGATGTGCTTCAATATGAGTCTTTTTAGATTTCGTAAATTATATCTATCTTCACACCTAACAATATAGTTTGGTAGATATAATTTTAACTGAACAAGAGTTTGTGACAAAAACAGGCCGTTAGGGAGTGAAGTGGATAACCGGCCGACTAATTTCAGTATACGCACAGAATGATCTATTCCAAACGCCACCCACTCTTGCCTTATCCAATGCAATGCCTCAACCCCCATTGGTAACTCAAAGCTCAAGGTTTCAACCACACTTTCATTATGTTCAAGTATAGTGCGATTAACAAAATGAATAAAATCTAAACCATGATAACCCCTTTGTTCGAAACGGTTAATATCGAATAAAAGAGTAGGGATGGAATACCAACAATGTTGAAAATATTTTGATAAAAGACCCATTCGGGCTGCCTCCACAATGCATGCATCCCTTGATAGCCTTCCCATAACATGAAAAATTATATCCTCACAAAGGAAACTAAGTCCATTATTAGAAATTGTACCTCGTTCCATTATATGAATTATCCTCTGTCTCGCTCGCGGATTGTAACACAGTTGTATTGCTCACGAAAGATACCGGCGGCGAAGGCTGAAGATTTTGGCAATTTGGGGCTTTGGGGAAGACTGAGATTTGGGGCTTTGGCGATTTGGGGGTTCAGTTTGGGGACTTAGAATAGCGATTTGGGGGTTCAGTTTGGGTTTAGCTTTAATTATATTCTTTGTAAAATAGTGATTATATAGTTAAAGGTAAAGGTACACGAAGTCTCTTGACATTAAAGTGAGCACGACTCTTGACATTAAAGGACACGGCGGCTGAGTAAAAAATGTCTGCTGAGTAAAACCAAAAATGTCTCTTGACATTAAAGCGAGCACAGTCACATGACTCTTGAAATTGGTAAGGGCATATTTAGCTTATTCGGTAAAAAAATAGTGATAAAAGAGATAAGGAAACAACTTTAGGGTACAAAGAATTATTATTAAACACAAACACATTATTAGACATTATTTAATGATAGATATATCTTTTTAAAGTTAAAAAAACACACGACTCTTGACATTAAAGGACATAATATATATGTATATATATTATACCATGTGATCCGTCTACCTTTATTCCACTTAATTTTAGTCACAAGAATTCATAATTATGAAGGGGTATTAACAGTATCCCATTCATAATTACCATAGAAAAGCATATGATTAAAGTGAAATCTTATTTTTTTGAATAGGAAATTTAACTTTGCTGACCATAATTTAGCATCCTAGGCTTCTTCTTTAAGAAATATATTAATAACCTATATTATTGAACAAATAAGTTGAGAAGGTAGTTTTCTAGGCTTGTGGGCACGAGCCGAGCAATTTCGCCAGGCTGTACTCTAGCTCGACTTGTGTGCACCCTATACTAATTAAATTGTTACTAATTTTGAATGAAAAATGTTCCTAATTAAATTGTTTTAGAGTTATGATCGAGTTAAGCAAAAATCACTCCAATTTATTCATTTAAAGAGAAAATGATTATCAATTAAATTAATTAAACTTTTATCAACAACTTAACATGCTAGCGAATAATTAAACTAATAAACTATTTGTAAAATACCAAAAAAATAATAAATTATGACTAATAAACTAATAAAATATTAAAAAGTGAGAATTTAATTGTTTGCCAAACGTAGAAGCGGGAACTGAAGAAGAGGGAGTTTTATATTTTTGGCTAAGTGTAGAAGCGAGAAGAACTGAAGAGGTGGGAATTTTCATTTCAGCAAAGCGAAAAACCCCCCAAATGGTTTTGAATTTTCCAAATAGCCGCAACCCCTCGCCCACAAATGATTTTCATTTGATAATTTCACTCGTAACCCCTCACCCACAACAAAACCCCTCACTCACAACAAAAAATTTCTTTCGCTTCTATTGACAAAACTCACGTTCTATTTCTCTTCACAAGATTTCCCCTCATTCAACTTCCAACGTCCGGTAACTCCAAGAGTAAATCAAAAGGCATTTTGAAGAAGAGATTTCAATCTCATGAACAATTTTCTCCAATTTCCCCCTGTAAGGTAAATTTCTCCACACAATCATGTGAATATAATGTAAAAATGCATATGAGAATGCATATGAGAATGCCCAGATCTAATTTCTTTTAGGGGGGTTTTGTTTGGCTTTTATATTGACCCAATATAGGTGATTTTCCAGGAGCAATAGAGTATTTGGAGCAGAGGTTTAGGAAATGTCTCGGCTTTAATCTCCGCTCAACCCTCACTGGTATCACTTTTACTTCCGTTTGGTCCATATTTGAAACTGTACATTTTTTTATTATGCATATTTTCTTCCGTTTGGTGCAACATGCATTTGTAATTGAATAATTGTTGATACCATTCTCCACCTAAAATTGCCCTATTGTTTCATATAAGTAGCATTTAATATCTTGTAGGTTTTGTTTGCATAATTTTACCAAATGCTATTTGTTAAAAAAGATTTTGGAGAGGTTAAACAGTAAGATTAGTTATATAAAATGAAAAGTTTGTTTTGAATTTGAGAGGGAGTGTGTGACAGAGAAGAGAAAAAGAATCTTGTAGTGTGAATTGGGTTTTTGATATTGAAACAGGAAATATAGATTAAAGAAAAAATGAGTGTATTTTAGATGCTAATTCTTTTCCGGATGTATGAAGAGTGATGATTTTTCTCTTGCCCTCTTTTTACCTTTTAGGCAAAAAGGAAGATTTCTTAGGTTTTGTCTACTGTTTACGCCCAAACCAAATAAAGAAGTTATCTTCGTTTCCCCTGAAAAGTGTCTTATTGGTAGAATAAACTTCTACTTGCTTAGTGTTTTTTAGTGAAAATTTAATAACACTGATCTCTTTTAATTATTACCATATTTGAATAACCTGCAAATGGTTGCTCTTATGCAATATAAAGGTAGGTAATCGCTTTCAGGGATTTCACATTCATGTTCAATATAAATGGTTGTTTTGCTAATTAACAATTTTGATATGGTAGAACCCTTTGAGGTGGCATATGAGCTTTCCAGAGGAGTAACGGGCTCTTTTGTCTATTTCAGATCAAGATGAGTCAAGAGAAAATAAATGCGGCACCCCGATGGAAATTTTGCTTTTCTTGCCCTCCTTAAACTTTATAATGCTTTAGTAAGTTCTTTGGCACTGGAGAAAGTGAACAAACCTTTGCCTGATGTTGTTAAGGGGATGTTGTTTAATATACTTTCACTAAAACTTTATTGGATTCCTTGTAACAGGCAGTGCCTCCTGTGATACATCGAGATTTGAAGTCAGCTAATATATTGCTAGATCATTCCATGAGAGCAAAGGTAAACCATAAATTTCTACATTTGTTTCTTAAGCGCATTTTGATGAATGAAGATGAAATAATTAAGCCTTTTTACATAGGTTGCTGATTTTGGGCTGTCAAAGGAAGTTGTTTTTAATAGCCAAAATTCAGGCCTTAAAGGTACGTATGGGTATTTAGATCCCATGTATATATCCACAAACAAATTCACAGCAAAAAGTGATGTGTACAGCCTCGGGATCATTCTCTTTGAGCTCATCACTGCCATCCACCCACATCAAAACCTAATGGAATATGTCAATCTTGTAAGCATTATATTTTTCCCTATACTTCTCTTTTCCAAATTTATGGATTTTTATTTTGAAGTTCTGGACTTAGGGCGTTGGGATAATCCCAACCGTGACTAACTGGATCCACCATACATCGACATCTGTGTATTACTATATGATTGCAATTTTGTGGTTTCTTAGTTTCTTGATGGTTTGTATTACTATATGATTGCAATTTGGAAATTTGTGATGGCTTCATTTGGATTACTTTGAAACTTGTATTCCGTGCTCATAAGAGTGTTGATTTCTGGATTTTGTTAGGTGATTGTTGGCCTTTGGGTTCTCTCACTTATGGGTACCTGCTTCAACTTCTTAACCCTGTTTTACATATGTAAGTTTCATTTCCTACTAAATCTTTTAGTGGTGTTCGCTCAGAATTTATGAGTTATATTATTTGCGATTCCTGATTGTGTTTTTGTCGGATTCCTCGTTTTACCCTCTTTGAACAAGTTTTGTTTTGTTGCACACGGTGCCTGTGCTCTGCGAAAAATACAAGGACCAAGTTGATGCTTTTGTTGAGAAAGACCAAGTTGATGCTTTTGCTGAGAAAGACCAAGTTGATGCTTTTGCTGAGAAAGTCGAGGTCGAGCTCAAGAAACAATATGTTGTGTTCAATGTGAAGGTTTTGAGTAAAATTCCCAAAGGTTCACTCAAATATAAGAAGTTTGCTTAGAGTAGCCTCATGAAGTGGTGTGTTACTAGGTTCTTGGTTAGCTCTGTTTCCCTTTTTGTTGTTGTGCCTCAGTTGGCTTGTCAGAACCCATGTTTAGTGGTTTGTTTTTTACTACGTCTGGGTTCGTATAAGTTGAAACGAACCTCGTATTTTACTAAGCCGTTTTGATGTACTATTATGATTTACTTAATTTGTAGAATGATATTATGTTAGGTTAATTGTGTTGAGGATTGTGTACAATATTGTATTGAATGGTGTTTATAATATTGTTTAGGTGAATGTTAAATTGGTTTAAAATTTGATGGTTATTTGATTCTATTAAATTGTTTGGAATCAATGTAATTCGATTTGAATTTTAGAGAAAATTGATTAATTTAGAGATGAAATTCGAGACGGAACTAGAGACCGATTTAGAGACGGAAGTATAGATATATATTTAGAGACCGCTTTAGAGACGGAATAATAGATAAATATTTAGAAACCGATTTAGAGACCGATTCATAGATAAATATTTAGAGACCGATTTAGAGACGGAATCAAAGATAAATATTTAGAGACCGATTTAGAGTCGGATTAGCGACGGAATTTGGAGACCGATTGTATTTGAAAAAGTTGTGCAAATAGAGACCGATTTAGCGACCGAATTTTCGGTCTCTAAATTTAGCGACCGATTTTTTGCCGTCTCTAATTAGCGTCGAGCCGTTTAGTGTCGGAATTTAGCGACGGAAAATTCGGTCGCTAATTACTTTTAGAGACCGAAATTTGGCTTTTAGAGACCGATTTTTCGGTCTCTGATGCCCTGTTTTCTTGTAGTGCATGTAAAATTGGGACCATAATCATGAAATTAATGTTGTCGGAGAAATAGATGGGTTTTTTTTTATTATAACTTTTTTGTTCTTTATGTGAAATTCGTTAAAATTAGATTAGCATGATATCGATTATTTGAAGAAAAAAAATATTTTGTGACTGAATACTTGCATATTGTATTTTTAGATAATGAGAGGTCTTTGTGAGTTTTAGGATTCTAAAATTTTTATATATTTACAATTATTTTTAATTATTTAAGTCAAAAACCACAAGATTGTAGACAACCATTAGAGAGTGACAATGCAAAGTAAATTATTTTAAGTTTCCCCAACATTCGGAAATTTGTTTGACAAAATTGTATAAAATTAATCATTTTTTTCGTTAGTAAAGTGGAATGATTCTGATGCGTAAAAGACTGATGTTACAATTTATGTCCTTTTGGTTTTGTCAAGTGCATGTATGCAGGAAGACAGATACATTAAACATTAATGCAAAGTCATGAAACTCATTCAGAATGAATAAAAAGGAAGCCATGAAACTCGTTCAAAACGAAAAGAAAGTAACAAACCTTTACAAATATTGAAAAAGAAAAGATCCCTTACTGCACAACTTTTAGAAGCCTTTGGAAAGTAGATGAATATCTATCAACAAAACCGGAAAAAAAAATCAACAAACAGAGAGTATGTCTTTCACGAAAAGATGAGAGAATAACTTTCAACAATAATGCAGGGGGCTGAAGTGTATCAATAAATTGTTAAGTAACGACGAGTATGTAAATTTTCTTCACTTGAAGTGGAAGGATAGACTCCAGAAAGAGAGAGAGAGAGAGAGAGAGAATTTTGAGACAATTTTTTATATCCTCATTCCACGTACAATTCCAAGTTTTTAAACAACTGAATTAACAATTTATCCTAAAATAATGGAAGCACTATCTCTAATTGCCTCCACAATCATCACTCCACTAAAAACATGGTGAAATAATTAAACTAATCCTATAGAATTAAAAGACTAAATTAACTATTCTAAAATAATGGAAGGACTATCTCTAGTTGCCTCCACAATCGGCAGTCCACTAAACACATGGTGAAATAATTAACATCCTCAAATTCTGGCACCATGTTGCATAATATATATATGTATAATAAAAAACATATATAAATTATTTTGACGACCAAAAAATACTGTTCATTTTAGCCTAAACGCTTATATGTGTGTATATTTATATATATTTTATATTAAATTTTTTTAGTGTATATACTTTGGTATAATATATATATGTGTTAGTAATAGTGGTGTGTTAGTGTGTATATTTATATATTTTTGCATATATTTTTTATATTAAAGATTTTTAATGTATATACTTTTGTATAATATATATGTGTGTTAGTGATAGTGGTGTGTTAGTGTGTATACTGTTTTATCTTTCAGATTAAATTTAAAACAACTTAATTAATTATGCACAATATGCTGAAAGCTTATTTATGGTAGTACATGATTGCTTTACCCATCAATTTTAAACATAAGACAATTAAATTAAATTTTACAGAATTCCTTAACCTTATTTAACGGAAGATGCTTTATATACTATAGTGAGTCAATTAATACATATAAAACTAAATTTATATCTTATAAATAATAAATGGGGTCGATTTTTCTTTTTAAAAAAGGTAATATAATTAAATTGACTTTTATTTGTTCTCTAAAGAATTCAAATGAAAACCTGGAAAACTGGAACAACAGAAAAGCACTCATAAAGAAAACCAACTTTCCTTATTTCTGCATAATATTATTCACCTTAGTCATATACAGTTTTTCAACAACTTACGTAATGCATTCATGTCAACTATTAAAAAGATCTCACTCTTGCGGACTGAGAATTGAAAAATATTGACATATTAGATCTAACAAAGATAATTAATTGCAATGTATAATTTACCGCCAAAAGATAGGAGAGGTGAAAAAACGATTATATATAATTCGTGATATTATAGGCAATACTGGAAAATGAATCAATACGGCAAAAACCAAAAAATTCTTGAAGGTCTCTTACCTCGATGGTGTTTTTAACTTTCAAAAGTGAACAATAAAGAGAAAATAACAAGAACTCACGTGTTCTTGCCCCAAAGTCAATCCAATATTATCCAAATTATTTTTCTTCCCCCAAACAAACTCAATTCCTCCCCTTTTATAGTATTCTTACTAATTAACACTATTAAATGTTTCTACCACTTAATAGTGCTTGTACCACTTAATACTATTAAGTATTCCTACCACTTAATACTATTAAGTGTTTCTACCACTTAACACAATTAAGTATTTTACCTCTTAATAGTGCTTCTACCACTTAACACCGTTAAGTATTCCTACCACTTAATAGTGTTTTGCATTTACTAAAAGACTCCTAAGTAAAATAACAAGAGAGGAAAATCAGTCAACTCTAATACTATCCATCAACCCATTTCCATCCTTTTTCATAAAAATAGAGCTCCCAAGACAGCTCAAACTCAGGCCTCTATTAAACAAAAATTTCTCAGGGGCATTTCATCAAACACTAACAGAATGGAGGAAGTAGTGACCGTCGTCTCCTCATGCCAAGCAAAAACAGTGAAGCCTGAATCCATGGGTACCACAAAAATTGAATCATAGATAGCGTAATAGTAATTTAACGGAAAAATATTAACATAAGCATATACCGGTTTCGTGTATCATCTCAAACACATTTATGTCAAAGCCGTCGGAGAATTTGACATCATTGCCTTAGAAATGAGTAAAACTTACATAATCAATAGTCAATTCCAACGGTACCACTTAATACTATTAAGTATTGCTACCACTTAATAGTGTTTCTAACACTTATCATTATTAAGTATTTTACCTCTTAATAGTGCTTCTACCACTTAACACCATCAAGTGTTCCTACCACTTAATAGTGTTTCACATTTACTAAAAGACTCCTAAGCATAAAAGGAAACAACTCACAATTAAAAAATATCAATGAACACATAAAAGCAGATCAACACTCTAATTAACACACCATCATTAATCCCATCATCATAAAAACACACACTAAACACGCATTATAGTTGATCATTTTTCCTCATACTTTTAAGATAAAGTTAACAATCAAGAAGAGAAAAGGGGTGGATTGAATTGTCTTTAAAATCAGTGCTTCTCTCTAATTTAACAAACTCAAAAGCTTCAGATCATCAAACATACTGAGTGGCTAACAAGCCATATTAAGTTTCAGATTGCCGAACTCACAAATTTCATAACAACGAGCTTATAAAGCAAGGTATTGAACTCATTCACGGAACATACTGTTCCCCGGGAAAATTAGAATATTGGGCTCGTACGATAGGGCCTATTGCAATTTTAGTCCCATTATTTTCAAAGTTGCAAAAACAGTCCCATCTCCCATAGATTTCGTTTCTTTGCAATTTTGATTCCCTAAAAAAAAAAACAGATAAAATTTTCACTGGTGGTCAGCACACACTGTTAAGACTTCTGTGAAATTTTCTCAAATTAAGAAATGGTCATGTTCATGGCACATGACCAAACTAACCCGGTCCGTTTTTGAACCATTGGGACACAGAACGTACCTCTCTAAGAATATTCTCCATCTGTCTCATTTTCCCATCAATGCTCCCATGGTTGTTCCCAAGAGAAACCTTCATATCATCCACGGAATTTTCAAGGTTGTGAGTCCTGGTCTCCAACTGTGATACTCTTGCACTTAGACCATCAATGGCATAAATCAAATTATCTGCATACTTCTTCATTGTGCTATCAATCACAGAAACCAAGACACGTTCAAAGATGCATTGGCCGGTTTCTGATTCTTCCCCAAAACCAATTTAGCAGGTCCACCAGCATCAAGATTCTAAACAAATACAAAGTGCAAAAGAAGAAAATTCTCATAAGATAATATCCAAAACTATACATTAATAAACTCCATAGAAACAATAAAATATAATCACTACTATAAACAAGCAAGTAGTAAAATAAAAAAATAGCTGAAAAAATTAAATCATCCCAAAACACTGACATGAATTGTGTATGAAACCAATCATGTTAGAACAAACACGATACTAAAAGCATAAAGATTAACAAGACAACAAATTACGTGGTTCGGTAATCGCCAACGTCCACCAGAAAGGAGGAGAGAATTCCAGAAAGAGGTACAGAGTAAGATAATGTCAAAGGTACAGCCTAAACCTAGTTCCGGATTTTTCTTTTCACAATAATTATATTGTGCCACTACAGATCAGGCCTATTATATGCTAAATCTGGACCTAGGACTTTAAAACATCACAAGAAATCAAACAACCAACCTTCACTGATCAATTCACTACTATAATTTATCCGAGACTTAATCGTCTAGTGGTATCAGCTTCCATTTCATGTGGGAGGTGACTGTCACTTTTCTCTAGGTTTGTGTGCCCATAATTATATTAGTGATTTTTTATAAGGTCTATGTAGCCATGATTAAAAATCTGTCTCGAGGTTTGTTGGATCAAAATATCCCTTCGTCTAGAACTTAAAAAAATCACTACTACAATTCATCCATCCCAAATTCATATAACAAACAATATCATCAAGTTAAATAATGAATTAATCCACCAATCAGACCAAGCATACATACAAAAAAAAAACACAGATAGGAACAAAAAGCAAGGGGTTTAGGAAAACTACTCTGATTGAAGCAGCATTAATTTTGGAATAGAATGAATTCCACGGCCTGATCGGATCATCATCGGCAACAGAATCGAAGTCTGATGGCCAAGTGAGCGGCGGCGGAGACGACGAGCTGAAAGCGGCGCGAATCAGCATGAAATCGTAGCTTGCAACTATGTCATCTTACTTCTCCGACGGACGATTCATGAAATCAATGAAATCATGGTTACTATGAGAATTCGATAGATCCAGTATCTGCTTGTCCATGAAATGCAACGTTGTACTGTTGTTCATCTGATTTCTAAATCAAACACAAAAGAATGGTAGTATATATATCTAAGAAATAAAGACTATATCGAAATACACGAATAAAAATCAGAGGAAGAGAAAATCTCTAAGCACTACATACCACAAAACTTGTGTAAAAAACTATCTGAAACCACATACTTTGTCCTTTGACACAGTAAGAAAAATATGTTGTGGGTCGAGGCATTGGCTTATTAGCAGCTCAAGGGTAACTATTCTCTCAATAACATCAATATAAATGTTTATTTAATGAAAGGAAAAAAAATGGGATTTGAGTAACTACGAGGTATTCCAATCACCATGTTGTAGACATTGCAGCGAATCCATACCTCTTTTTTTCTGGGTTGGAATGATTGGTTTTGTTTTCTTCCATTGAAGCACCATTGTTTGGTTGACTACTGGGAATATTATTTAGTTTATTTTTATCACAACTTCCTTCTCCATTCATGGTTTCATGAATGTCATCCTCATCACCTTTGCTTTGAGATGTTGTCTTTCGTCGTATTTGCAGAATCAGCTGATTGATCTAAAGGAATATTCTAGGAATCTTGTCTGATTACATTGCACGGCTAGGGAACCATGTGAAGCTTCATTCAACCCAGCCCTCATGAGAAAACTTGATTGCATTGCTGTCAAACATTAAAAAGTTGGTATCTTTTAAGTATAATTCCAATAATTGAAAAGTTAAAACATTAATCCTTGCGATAAGTTGATCTATACACGAGAATATTTTGAGCTTTTAAGTACCTGACCAAGTTTGTTGGAATCTGATGAATCCTGAGCCATCTCCAATAAACTGAAAACTGAACAATTTAATTAGAAATCCCTTTATACACAATGTAAAAGGGAACTACTAAATAAGATGGCTTCTTGATTATTAGTTGAGAATACAACATCAAGTTCGATCCTTTACCTCCACGGGAACACCATCTGCTATGTGTCCTTCTAACGTTAACAATTTCTGTAGCGATACTGCTGCTATCTGAAGTACATGTTTTACCATCTCTCGCCGTCTAAACTTCGGTTTTTCTGTTCCTCAAACTATCGTTTTCGGAGGCAGAACTAAAAATAGCTTCCTTACCTTTCGCCGCCATCTCTGCTATTGTGCGGCATCTCCTTCAGATTCCCCATCAGGCGGGAATCCGAATCGCTCTCGTGCTCAATCTAAATAATTCACATAAATACCAGATTCTAAGCCCTAATTCAGGACAAAAAAATGCTAAAGCAATCAGATCTAATATAGAAACAGAAAATCCAAATCGAAAAACCAAAAAATCAAATAAAAATAGAACTAAATGTCAACTATCCAATTAAGTAGAAAGAAAAAGACACAAAAGTAAAAGAAGAGATAAGTAAATGTTTTTCTTCTTTCAGATCTGAGTTTGTAGGAGAAAAATGTTTCGGACTGGAACAGAGGGTGAGCAAGTGTGAATGGAATCTTACACTCCATGAGATGTGAATGGAAGCAAGTGAGCCGCATGAGAGGAAATTGAGACAAGGAAAAACCGACTTTCCCGGTGAACTCCGAACAAGGAAAAGGATAAAGGTTTCCCGACGGTGACCGGAGCCAACCGGTTGATGGTGCTGGGAACTCATGCTGCTCCAGCGTAAAACACGTGGATCACGAAAGGGACACGCGGCATACTGAACGGAGAAGGAAGGTTTCAGGGAGAAGTAGAAAAAGAAATAGAGCAAGCAAAACGATGTCGTTTTGGCAAAGTGAATGGAAAAAAATAAAAATAAAAAACCCCCGTCAGCAGGACGACCACGATTCACTGTAGCAGGGACATTCACTCCTATTAAGTATGGTAATAATCAGTTTCAAACTTTTAATTGAATCAAGACCAGATTTTTATCCAGAATTACAAGTCCAATAAAGCAGAAATTCATGCTAATGAAATACATTTATCCAATTTGGAGATAAAATGCTGAAATTAGTTGAAAAAAATCAAAATTCCAAACTGCAAACACAATCAGGAACAAGTAAAAGCAAATAAATCCCACAATACATCATAGCTTTCATCAAAGAGCATTAACAATCATCATTACAGAAAAAAAAACATTTAAAGGCAAAAGTAATGGTAACCAAACCATGATGAGAGTATGCAAAAACAGCTCTGTAAGAATAGATATGATCCCCTGCCTTAATCTCACTCCTCTCCACTCTGTTTGTCAGCAAACCCATTTATCATTCTCTCAACGTAGTACATAAAATGAACAAAGAAGCAAAATTTGAGCAATTTTAAGGAAATGGACACAAATCACCTGTCCTTTATCCCAAAAAAGCATAATTAAATGATTTGTAGGTGGAGGGTTTTTCACAAAATTGAAAAACATCACGACAAACAACACAACACAAAAAAAACAATAAATAACAACTCAAGGCACAATTGAATCAAAGAAAAAACTACATAAAAACTTTCAGAATAGCAATCCCGATGCCCCAGCGGAATCAACCTCCTCCTTGCCAAATTGCCAACAACATATATACAAAAAAATATAAAGCAATATATAGATACACCTAAAATTATAGCATTTATATTCAAGGGAAAGACAACCTGTTTAATGAAGGCGAGTTTTTACGAATCAGGGTGAAAGGGAGAAGATCAAGCTTAACCGGTGGATCTGATCAAGAAAATCCGATTCCTTTGATCCTACCATTAAAAAAAAAGAACTCTATAAAGAAAGACCATTGTTAGAGACAGAAAGATGGATGCTTGCTCATATTGCCAAAACTCACCGTCCTCCACCCAGGGATCGAGAGTCGGAACTCGGATCTGAAAGAAGAAACACATTCAGTAGGAAATGCAGAGAGAGATGGTTGTGCGTGTATGGAGGGAGAGAGAGAGAGAGAGTGAGTGGATAATAACGGCTGACCAAACGGTGTTAATTCTAGCAAAGTAAATTTGGAATCACGAAAGGGACACGCGGCATACTGAACGGAGAAGGAAGGTTTCAGGGAGAAGTAGAAAAAGAAATAGAGCAAGCAAAACGATGTCGTTTTGGCAAAGTGAATGGAAAAAAATAAAAATGAAAAAGCCCACATCAGCAGGACGACCATAATTCACTATAGCAGGGACATTCAGTCCTATTAAGTATGGTAATATCTGAATAAGCAAATGATACTGTCATATACCAACTTTGCCTATGTAGACATGGCTAGCCATAATGAGAAGCGATTTATGTTATAAAAAGAATGTGTTTAAATTGCAAATGAGAGTGACATTTCTTTTGACCAAATTGATTTTGTTGAGTTGTGTAATCATTTCTTCAAATTGAGGTTAATAAAATCATAATTAACTAAAGCATTTCATCATTGGAGAAATAATAAATTATTAAAGGCTGCACCTCCATCATTTTTTCCATCTCTCATTTAGAAAATCCCCTTTTAAAGTCAATATTGACTACATAAAGTCATAATTTTTTCATACCCCATGTAGTGAAAATAGTTACTTTTAATTATTGATGATCACAATTCATCCAAGTGTATGTAGTACAGTCATTTATTGGTATTAAAGTTTTATATACAATTGTGTATTGGTATTACATCAAAAGATATAATCTCAAGTCACATTTGAAATTACACATAGCAAGGTCATTCTTGAGAACGTCAAAATCTATTCGTTTTGGACTGTATTTTCTTTTTACAGATATTTGATTATTCCACTTTTCGAAGCTACGATTTTGCAACATAGATGATAGTATAATTGTATAGCTTATCACATAGTAATTGAAAATATTATAGGAGCACATATCATAGATAAATCAATAATTGGGTCTATAGACAAAAAACATTAATTAAATCCTTATGTCCAAAACTCTCATTCGAGAACCCAGAACTCTAATTTGAGAGAAGAAAGCAATACATCTAACACCAATGAAAAACTAAAAAAGTAATAAAGGTTGGTCGTCATCGATTTTAAGCCTATCACTGAAGGCACTATCTATGTGAGTATGAACTCAAGATGTATCATTTCATCGTTGCACGAGAACAATTGCGATTAATTATATGATAAATAAAACTCATGTAGAATCTATTAAAAGAAAGCTAAAACATCAATATAAACCCCTGAACTATACCTTAAATATCAGTTACCCCCTGAACTATCAAAATATCACTTACCCCTGATTTAAGTTCCCCTTCCTTTTTCCTTTTTCCTCTTTTTTTTTTTCAATTTCTTACCAATATGAATTTATTTTCTATAATTATTTATTGCAATCTATTGAAATTAGTTTAGAAAAACAATACCTAGAAAAATCACTATGCCACAAAACAATAAAGTGGTCAGAATCCCCTTTCACTAACTAAATAACAATACAAAAATCACTAAGGAGAAAATTACAAATTGGTACATTAAAGGACCCAGAACGTTTTTTCAACAAAAAAAAAGTGGCATATTGGCAATTTGGGTATGCTCTGGCGAGAAATTTGGCAATTTTAGTACAAATTTTGTCGAAAAATGTCTACGTGGCATCAAGTTTGGGGATTTTGGTATGTGGATGGAAAATTACCTACGTGGCCTCCAAATTTAGAGAGAAATTGCCTACGTGGCACCAAAAGATGGAGAAAAATGAGGGGGAAAAGTCAATATTATCGCCAGCTCCCAAGTGAAGATTGAAAAAAAATTATAATTTTTTTTAGAAAATATCAAAATTGTATATTACAAACTAATTTGTAGTTTGAAAATAATAATTGTTTATTAAAAAATAGAATAATATATTACATAAATGCGAGTATAGTTACAAAATATATTTAAAACTTATCTAAAATATTACAACCATTACAGAAATTAAAAAAAATATAAAAATTAATATCTTAAACTAATTTCCAAGAGTTAAATAAATTTATATTTAATAAAAAAAAGTTCTTAATTTCATTAAAAAAAATAAATAAATTAAAAACTATGGAATAAAGAAAAGGTAAAAAATAAATAAAAAGTTTAGAAAAACAAAAAAAATAAAATACAATAAAATCAATTTATTAGAAAAACTAGGAAAAATGTAAAATATTAAAACTTACTAAATTTAATAAAAAATTAAAAACCATATTAAATAATATCTTAAACTAGTTTTTGAATTTAAATAAAATTATTTTTATTGGCTGCAAAATTCCGATTGACAAAAAAATAAATTAGTTAAAAACTCTTAAAAAAATACTAAAAATCATACAAAGACATTTAGAAAGAAATAGAAAAAATAAAGTTAGAGAACAAAAAATTTGAAAGAAAGAAAGAATAAAAGAATAGAAAAATAAAACAAAGAAAAGAAAATCAAAACCAAACATATTCCACTTGTCAAAAATAAAAATAATAATTTTCAAGTCACCTAACGGTATTAAAAAGATAACTAACGAATTCAAAAATCAGGAGGTAAGTGATGTTTTGATAGTTTAGAGGGGTACCTGATGTTTAAGGTAGATTTTAGGGTTATAGTTTAGGTGTATATTGATTTTTTGCCAAAAAGAAATTATATCAAAAATTAAAATTAGTAAACTTACAACAATTCAATTACCACTTAGAAGTCTAATTAGATAGCTTTCACCCAATCCACTATCCCTTTTCCTGTTATTAAATTTTTCTCCAAAGAAGCATTAATAATTAAAGTTACATTCTTTATAAGCACAAGAATTAGCATAGAATTATTCTTTAATTTTCCATATTCGGTTTGTTCCAAGGGGTCCACCTCCACCCACCAAAACAGAAATAGAAATAATATAATGACCCCCAAACATCTAATCTAAATCTAAATATAAATAATAATAGATACACCCCAAAATCGCAATGCACTAATCCCCATGTGAACGCCTTTTCCAACCCATCCAAATCTAGTCTCTCTTTTTTGTCTCACTCACTCTCCCAAAAATAGTTTTTTAAAAAAGGACCCATCATTATTATAATTACTATTAGTTAAAGATTGATGATGTAAAGGTAATAATGTGATTAGTAAAAGCAAGTAAGAATTGAGGGCATTTCAGTACTTTGAGGTGCCTCCCACCCAAAACGTTTAAATGCAAGCTGTAAATGAGAGCGACCTGAAACAGTAATCTGAGAGCTTTTATTGCTTTCATTTCCCCAAAAGGCCCACACACACAACTCATGAAAAAATATAAAGAAAAAGATTTCATTTTTATTAGAGACAAGAAAAAGTTGAAGGAATTTGCCGTTAAAGGTGGCGTTAAAGCAGGGAATTGAAAATGCTGAGCAAAATATATATGTATATATATATATATATACACGATTGCGAGTATAAAACTTGGCTGTTTAAAACGTCCCATCGAATTCTGGGTTCTTTTTTTTTGACTCTTGGATTTCAGTTGGTTTTGCTTAATTAAAAGTTTTTTATTTACATAAATCTTTGGTAAATTATTATAGTTTTTAAAAATAAATTGGCTTAGGTAGGTGTCTTATGATTTTGAGTTAGTATGTGGTAATTTTTGAGTAGTGCTGCAGGCATAGATCTATCTATCTATGTATCTATCTGTGTGAAAATGTGGTGGGGAGGTTTGATTATGTAACGCTTCATTCATTCACTGGACTGGGACTACTACTAATTGCTTTTTACGGGAGGGGAAGGAGGAGAGGGAATATCTCTCTCTCTCTCTCTATATATATATGTATATGTAACTGTTCTCTCTCCTAATTGCTTTTTGTTAGATAGATTGCGACTCTGTTTTCTTGATTTTTTATTTTTATTAATAGTAATAATGGGGGTTTAATCTGTGATTTGTTGAGGTGAATTCAATTGGGTATAGAATTTGAAAAGAAAGAACAGGGGTGGTGGGTTGTGGGTGCAGGGGAGTGCAGAAAAAAGAGATGAGTTGCTTTAAATGCATCAGTCCTCGGCGTAAGGATGTGAGCGATTATGATGATGATGATATTGCTCCCAGATCCATTCATCCTTCAGGTTTCTTTCTGATATATATATATATATATATATATTTGTTTTATTTGAATGTGTAGATGATTGATTTTCTGTAATGTATTTGATTTTGTATGGTATCAATGCTTTGACATGCAGTTGGAGGCAAGCGAAAGGCGAATGCCAATGGTAGTGGTAAGATCACAAGTATAATAGCTATGGAAGTTTGAATTTTTCCACTTAGTAGTTGTTCATGAGTGATTCTGAAGTAGTCCCGGGACTCCATTTCCCGTTATAATCATTACCATCGATGTGTATAGTGGATGCGGTCTGTAGGTCCCACGATATGGATGGTTTTGATTGTCTCGTGACTCTGAGTCCCTTGAGCCCATAAAAATGATGCGTTGTTCAGTGAATTGATATTTTTCGATCTTTTTTGTTAATTTGTTGATGTAGGGAGTGGGAAGAAGGGAGGGTCAGTGAGAGCAAAAATCAAGGAAAACAACTCCCAGAAGGGCAATTCGGCACGCAGCTTCACATTCAAGGAACTTGCAACGGCGACACAGAATTTTAGGGGAACTAATTTGATTGGCGAAGGTGGCTTTGGAAGCGTTTACAAAGGCCGTCTAGAATCTGGACCAGTAAGCTTTCTGTTTTTCTAACTTTTTAAAAGTTTAGATAGATATTTCTGCACATGTGCATTTGGAACGAAGAAAATCTGCTTGTTTTGACAATTAGAACGGTAGAAGATTATGATAGATGAATTCTGAAAACTTATTGGTAGGAAAACAAAAAAATTGCTGTTTAGCTTACATGATAGAATTTATGCTTTAAGTGGCACTTATCAGTTGGTTCCTGTGAGCAGGTTGTTGCTGTGAAGCAACTTAATCATGAAGGGCTTCAAGGGAATCAAGAATTCATCGTGGAGGTCCTAATGCTAAGTCTGCTGCATCATCCCAACCTTGTGAACTTGATCGGGTATTGTACCGATGGTGACCAGAGGCTCTTGGTTTATGAGTTCATGCCAATGGGTAGCCTCGAGAATCATCTATTTGGTAATCTGTGATTTCCGTTTTTTAGTTGAAATTCTTGATCGGTTTATCTACTTGTTATCAACTACTGTCCAATTCTTTTAATCCCATTTTCAATCTTAGTTGTTTAAGTTACAGTAAGACATAAGAGAACAGAAATTTATAACTGTTATTTATCTTCTTCGTCTTCGTCCCCTAGATGTTTTATTTACTTCTAAAATTTGCCATTGATTTAATTATTACATTCTTATGAATAGAATGAACATGTTGAAGTGTAGCTATTTTTCTGTTGTATATATTAGTGAAAAGGAATTCGGACATTTCTGAGGAAAACACTGGAGATACGTAAAAAGAAAATTTTGAGTTACAAAGAACCACCTCACTTGTTTGTTCCATTGCTTTGAATTCTCTACTAGAGATGTCTATATCCTTCATTATCATACATGCATTAGTGATGTGTATTTTCATTTCTACTTTTCCTTTTTTGTTTTTGTTTTTTGATTGTCAGATGTCGAGCCAGGTCAGAAGCCACTGAGTTGGAGCACAAGACTGAAGATCGCCGTAGGTGCAGCTCATGGTCTTGAATATCTTCATTGCAAAGCAAATCCACCTGTCATTTATCGTGATTTGAAATCTTCAAACATATTGTTGGACAACGACTTCAATGTCAAGCTATCTGATTTTGGACTCGCCAAACTAGGGCCTGTTGGTGACAACACCCATGTTTCAACACGAGTGATGGGAACTTATGGATATTGTGCCCCTGAATATGCCATGAGCGGTAAACTCACTCTAAAATCTGATATCTATAGCTTTGGTGTTGTTCTATTGGAGCTTATTACCGGACGCAAGGCTATTGACTGCACTAAGAAGCCAGGCGACCAGAATCTTGTTGTGTGGGTGAGTGTATATTATGCTATAAGTTTTTCCGTAAACTGATGATATATCTTTTCGAGAAAGATAAGTAAGGCGCTTCTCATAGATTTCATACGTGCTCTTGGCTACCTTTATGCTCATGAGGTGCTCTCACTTCGGTGGGGGTTCTAGACCGTTACAATACATAATGATGTCGGTACTTATCTTGAAAAGGTTTTGGTGTTATAAAACATGAATGTATTAGATGTAGCACCTTATTTTAAAATTGGATAAATCACAGACACCCCATGCGTGAGATTTTATTACGAACAATACCTTGAGTGTTTGAGAAATTATCATAACCTCTCCATTTAGTAAAGGCATATTACAATTTATTTCATCCTTTGTCAGTAAAACTAGATTACAATTTCGTGTTGTTAGAATTTGACAGGTTGTCTTGGTCATTTGCAAAACTTCATGAGGCTGGTCGTAACTACCTAATAAGTAAGGGGTTTGATTGTAATTGTCCCTTTAGAATTGTACATGTTTCCCTTCATATAATTGCACATTAGTTTGCGATATAAATAAGAATAGCATGAAAAATTGACCCCTTTCGTGGAAAGGACCAGGTTGCTCTTACTATAATATCCTCAAGGCATCTTAAAATGTAGGATCGAGTCTTTTCATTTTCACACAAGAAATTATTCCACACACATATACAAAACTCTCCTACAGTTCCAATATAGTTTCTTCTCCATATAATATATCCTTGCTTTCTGAACATTTTGCCTCATTTTATTTCATCTTATTTTTGGCAGTCTCGTCCATTTCTGAAGGACCGGAGGAAATTTGTCCAGATGGTGGACCCTCTATTAGAAGGACGCTTCTCGGTGCGGAGTCTGCACCACGCTGTTGCAATTACCTCAATGTGTCTTCAGGAACAAGCAAGTTTCCGTCCCCTCATCAGTGATATCGTTATGGCACTTGAATACTTAGCTTCTCAAGCAGAAGATTCTCATAAAGGCAGATCTCACAGTCGGACATCATCATCACCGTCTCAGCTCGATGTTAAAGTTGATTCTTGAAGACAATGATTTTGAAAATTGCATCTACTCGAAGTTTTCACCTAAACCAGCTAAACATCATTCTAAATCTTATCCAACACACTACATGTGTCTTATCTATCTGAAGAGTGTGTATAGGGACCACACACCATGCATGTTATCACTAAGAGCATTACTGCAGGTGTGTAGATAGGATTTTGCTGTTAATTGTGGGTGAACCTATCTTGGGATGCTTACTTTTGATCGAAGGCATTATTGGAAAAGTCGACTATCACACCGCCTATGAGTGAGGTAAGCAAGCCCTCGTGTGGGCTAGTGATTCCCAAATTTTATTCGACATCCCATAAAAGAATGGAAAAGGTGGTCTAACATGTTTCATGTCATTACTTCTGCTGCCCATCCGAAATATACACAAAGTCTTGCGTCTTTTGTAGTTTTATACTGTACATAATTGTTGAACTTGTTGCTAGCACCTTTTTTCTTTTCCTTTGGTTTTGATGAGTATATATAGCCAGACATTCTTTGGTTATGGTCTTTTATTATCATCGTGCTTGTGGAGATCATTCACTTGACGTAGAAAATGGAGGGTGGATTACACTAGTAATCGTTGTTTCTGCTTCTGCTTCTTCTTCTTATCTTTCTTTTTACTTCTTACTGGTTTTTTGTTATATTTTGTTTTGTCTATTTTCGGTTATAGATATTGGGTATAGGTATTCATCACCCATCCTCGTTGATTTATATACATATGTTTTTCACATAATGTTACATACCAAATTCAGACTACGTTTTCTATTATACGCCTTTTCTAAGTAATAGACATGCAATTGGTTAAATAGTTAGTTAATGAGTAGACGGGCTTTTTAGTCCATTGTTGTTTAGTTGGAGGGTAAATGAGCTTTGAGTATATAAGCCATTATTGTCTTTGTATTTGGCAGCCATTGATTTTATAGTCATAAAAGTACAGTTGATGCAAAACATCATTATTTTGGTTGCTTAAACGAATACATATATATATATATATAGAACTGTAGTTTATTTTTGTATGTTTTTTCTACTAAATTTAGCATGCTTCAAACTTTAACTGATTTCTCCAATTATATTTTTTATATTACATGCGGTTTATCTGAAAAAGGGCTATATTTTGTATATGTGTTCGTTCGCATGTGAATATGTAATTTAACCGAGTCTCTTCCATGTTCCAAATATAATTTGTGTTAAAATCCATAGTTTATTTGCACCACATATAAATTGTTTTCCACACTTTATTTCGGATAGTGATAATGCCAGAGCAATTCTTCTCCTCACAGAGCAATTTATACTAACTTCCATCTTTGTCCTTCAAACTTCCACTCCACCTCCTACTTCGCCTTTCCGTTTTTCTGTTCTGCTGCCAAGAACAATACTCGGCACTCAAAAAATTCAGCATAACCAAACTTTAACTCTCATTTAGCTTAATAAGTGTTTATTTACAAATTAAACTTAAAAAGTATTTCTTTCATCCCCATTTGAGATTTCACCCTCTTGTAGTGCTTCTATGACTATATCACTCTTATTAGGAATATTTTGTTCCACAAAATAAAAATTAACACTCAGAAGAGAGAGGCCGTTTGCAGAATAAAAATCTTTAAATCAAAAAGATCTTTTCCAAAGAAATGTTTGATTAACAAATTGCATAAACTTTGAAAGATGGGGTGGCTGACGGTCCACTCAGTCTTGTGAAATAGGTGTGCGGCGGAAGTGTGGAAACGAAGAGAGTAATTTCACAGACAAATATTTTAACAATTGTAACAAAGGGTAAAACTGTCAATATATTCAATTTGCTCTGGCTGTATCACTACGCCTTTATTTCATCTGTTTTTACATGTTTACTGCTTATCATATTAGTGAAGTTTATTTACAGAAAATTACACAAACCTCTCCTGGTATAATGTGTAATTACCAAACAAATCCCTCATATTTTTATTATTTTTTGTACAAAATAAATTAAAATTCATTATTTTCTGTTAGAATCAATTTATTTGGACTTTGGAGCAATGAATGCAACTCAAATGCCTGATGCCATAGTTGGAAATCACCCTTCTAAAATTCGGATCACTTGCTGGATGGAGTTGGGGGCACCCCTTTCAATTTTTTCATTTTCTAATTTTCAAGTATAAATTTTTTAAATTTGAACTTTTGCCCTCCCCCCTCCTAAGCAAAATTAATTCGCATTCCTAACCCACAAATTAGCTCAAATCCACATAGTAGAACAATTGAATTAGTTGAACATTCCAATAGGCTATATAATCAAAATTTTAAATTAGAATTCTTGTTATAATTTTATATTTTATCATCATCCATGATTTGTTCAAATCCCATCAACCTTTTTCTGTCTCTTCTATATGATAAGTATTTTTTTATTTTTGCTTTATCTTTTTATAGTCGATTTCCACAAAATTGAATATTATTGATGAAATGTAACGATAATTGTCATTTTTAATTTGAAATGTTAATATTGATATTAGTCGAAACTTTTTAGGCTTTTTATGTTTTGTTTTATTTAATATTAGGACCATTTTTCATTTTAGTTTTAAAACTATATTCTATGTTGATTAGTTATGAAAAATGTATCAAATATTATTTCTATGTGGTTCGGCAATTGCCTACGTCCAAGAGAGAGGATAAGAGAATTCAGGTACAGAGTACAAAGTATGTCAAAAGTTCTTACTAAATCTAATCTCTAATTTTTCGGCATACTTATATATAGCGTACCGTATCGCCGGGGGCTTGCCCCCCGCACCCCCCAATGAAATCCTTAGGCTACCAAGAAAACGAAGCACATGTATGTCACAACAATCTCGCTCCATCCCTACTTGCTAGAGCCTTTTTTGTTTTTTTTGAATGCTTGTAGATTACAATTTTGCTAAATAATTTTAACAGTTGATTAATCAGTTAACCTTTGAAGAAGGGGTTCTTTACCAAGAACTCGTACCTACGGGGTTGTTTGTCAATGCTATACCTTAAGGGTGGTTTATACAAAAAAGTCCTCTACTTATGATACACACACTCTAAATCTTACTATAAAATTCTGAAAGTCTCTGTTTCATGCATACGATGATAATTAGCCGGATATACATATATTTTTGTATAGGGAGTTGATATTAACACTTCACAAAACGATATTGGCGCTCCACTTTTACATTTTTCTTAAAACAATTGAAACTTTTGTCCCTAAGTTTATGAAAGAAATTTGTTGTTATTTCTTATGACTAATATTCTTCTAATTATGGTAAAATGTAGAACAAAAAAAATATGTTTATCCTTTTATTGTGCGACCTTGTTACTTCTTTTTTGTTTCCTCATATCATAGATAATATTTAATACTCTAGTTGTACTTCATTATCAAGTTGTACAATTTCTTGACCACTTTACTCATCCATCATATGAGTAATTGAATCGTAATAATGTCTTACCAAAGAAAAAAAAAAGAAGAATCGTAATAATGGAGCAAAGGAGATATTGGGGAGCTGCTCTCGGTTTGTATGAGAAACTATAATCTTTGACATAAAAGTCCAGAACAAATTTTAGAATTTAATCCGACATACAACCCATCTAACTTTAATTGAAGTGGTAGTTTTCTCTTCTATGTTCCGCACATGTAAGCTATATATTAAAATTTACGAATACATAAAGAAAAAAATAGAAAGAGATAACAAATTAAAAGTTATTGCACAAATTTATCGAGGATTTAGTGTTTATAAGATGAATAGCTGAATTAGTATTCATTCAACATTATTTATTAAAAGATAATACAAGAATGGTTCGGGTTTTTTATTAGAATAATATATAAAAAAAAATTCAAAATAATATAATTTAAAAATCGTTATTGTTTTAATATAAAATGGCATTTGGTATGTCGTCTTCATCATTAATTTTCTTTTTTTTTAATGAAAATTAGAAAACGACATGCCAAATGTCGTCTTCAATTTTCTTTTCTTTTTTATTTATTTCCGAAAATGGAAGGCGACATGCCAAATTTCGTCTTCCATTTTCTTTTTCTTTTTCTAAATTGAAGACGACATGCCCAATGTCGTCTTCAATGTTTTTTCGAAAATTACCAAAATACCCCCGCTTCCCCATGCAACGAGGATACTGCTATAATCCAGTACGATGTTCACCTAATCCAACAACTCGAAAACACGGTCCTCCCCTCTTGGGTCCATTCGATGCCGCACCCGGTGTGCCACACCGGTGCGTTATATATATATATTTTTTTTTCTTTTTCTTAATCCTCCATTCCTTTTTCACTTGTTTTTAATTCGTTTGTCAATTTTTTTTCTACATTCATTCTCTTTTTTTTTTTCATTTGTTTTTGTTTTATTTTTTTGTTTAGTTTGTTTTGAAAATTTAATAAAGTCTTTTGTACTACTCATCTATATTTGTATTAATTACGAGTGCACGGGGTAGAATTTCGAGCAATTTTATATTGTAATTTTTCTTTTAAGCTTTTCTAAAATCTTTTTACATTTCTTATTTTTTTATTTATTTTTCGATTTTCTTATTTGAAATTAATTTTTTTTTCTAGAAACTGAAAATTCGACCGAATTAATATCCAAAATCAACCCAGCACAACATGTACGAGTAGACGAATATTAACACAAAATCAAACAATTATATCTTTAAACCAAGCGGTTCAAATAAGATTAATTGAATCATATTTTAACTTAATATAACATGTACAACTCAATGAATATTAACATAAAATCAAACATTTACATATTTAAACTGAACGATTCAGGTAAAAAAAAATAAAACAAAAGCAAATGAAAAAAAAAAGAGAGAGAGAATGAATGTAGAAAAAATTTGATAAACATATAATAATTGCAACCCTCTCTTGTCTTGAATGAAAGAAAAGCAGCCAATCACATCTCCATCTGACACATCCATTTAATAGCCGAGATTTGGAGTTGTTGAACCGGATATTGTGCTGCGCTCCTGACGAGAAGGATGGCAAGTCAAGATATGGGATTTGAATGATGAGTGGTCTTCTAGCTGTTGGAACGAGAAAAGGATATGAACTTTAATTTTATAGTCTCTGTCTTCTCGCCTTTGTGCTGGAGCTTTACCATTCTTAGTTTCCTACCTCTTATTGGAAAATTAGTCTTGTGATATCTGAACAATTAGTTTTGCCATGGCAAGCGTTCTTGCTCTGCATATTGCATATAAAAGTATTTTCTTACATCTAAAACCAAAGGAAACTCCTGCTCTGCATAATCCATACAAAAGCATTTTCTTAAATCCAAAATCTAAAGAAACTCCATGGCCAGCAATTCTGAATCATGGATTGACAAGATCCGTGGATTCTTTCAAAACAGAAAAAAATCAGAAAAATTATACATGTCTCTCTTGTTTACTGTTTACACGGCTTCGTATGTAACAGCCTCCGTCGGACTTGGCAATGCTAAGTTCTATAAGAACTTTACTCAGAATTTCATTGATTCTCGGGTGGGTTATTGGATTTCTGCTGGTGCCATTTACATCATCTTGTTTGCAGTGATGTATTTTATCTTTTTACATCTTGCATGGCAAACAGCGATTGCTGCATATTTCGATGGATTGGGCCCCAGGATGAAGATATTTGGTAAAGATTGTTTCAGATTTATTGGGTTCGTAATTTTTCCCATTATCTCAGTGAATTTAGACGAAGCAGTGAGTCCAAAAGAAGGGAAAATGGATTACATCATTTCGGTGATGTTACACGAAGTAGGGAGTCCGGTAGGAAGCCCAATAGAAGGAAACAAAAATTATGGTCCGTTGATGTTAGTTGGGGGGATAGTGGTCTGTATCTACTGCGCTCTAATCTTTTTTGAGACGCTTGATGACGGTGGTTTATCGGATGCAATGATGGCAGTATTTTTAGGGCTGATTATCCACGTACCGCGTGGTAATTGGATGCTATTACCAGCCGCGGGTGCTTCGAAGATCCTCATACCGCACTTGTTCACACTGTTGAGGGACTGGGTGGATCAACCTGTTGAAAATGTCTCTAATCCCACGAATCCCACTAATACCGGCTCCATGAAAGGTGACAAGCAAATATTTATGATCTAGTTACTTTTCTCTCACCATCTTGAAGTTTTTTATTTTCGAAGCTGATAAAGATTTTTTTGTTTTTGAAGCAGGTGAAAGCTTTGCTGAGGCCGTGAGATGTCGAAATTAACTGATGTTATATTTATTTAATGACTTGTGTAATAGACTTGTTTATTTGATTAATGTAGTAGACTTATGTGTTTGTTTTATGTATTAGACTTGTGTATCATGTATTAGATTTGTGTATTTGACTTTATGTATTAGATTTATGTATTTGTTATTATTGGAAGTTGTGTTTGACAAGATCCGATACTCGAGAGATACAAAGCTTAGCATCTTAGTTGTTCTCCAGTCCGCACAGTTACTGATGTGAGTGTAAATGCCAAAGGCTTCATAGCGGCATTTATTGCAGTTTGGAGTACCGCTCAGCAACACAATGTAAGTTCTAAGAATTTTTATGGACCTAGTATATTATGAGAGTTATGTGTACATTTTACAGGAGATAAACTGGATATATGGACTGAAGCACGAAAACAGTTAAAACTACAAATACTTGGTTTGCAAAATTTGTCATTCTCTTCTGTCTGCTGCCTGCCTAAATAATACAATGAGTGCTGTGTAATATTTATGCTTCTGTAATTTACTTTAAAGATGGTCCTTTTTACCGCACGAGTATCTCTAAGTTTATCTTTTCTAAATATTTGCGTGGGACTTTTTTCTGTTATGTCAAACAGGAGGATACATGCGTGAATATGAACCCCAAGTAGGATGTATCCCAACAATTCAGACTTCAAGAGTTGGTTGCTGCTGTGTGCGAAACTAATTAGGTCCTTTTTATGGATATATTTTTCAGTTCCAAGTGAAGAGTATAGTTCAACTAGCATTGAGATTAATCCAAATAATTTATTTTGATTTTAATTGAGAGTTTGACTCATAGTTGTATTCAGATTTAATCCTACAATTCTTTCTCAAACTTTCCTTGCTGCAGTTTATCCTGATTCTGGAAGCTTTATTGCATGCTTTAGGACTAATGCACCATGAAATATGGATTTATAAATCGTGGGCCACTATTTAAGTTGGAGACTCCCTAAAGTGATTAAGCCCAAATTGATCTCTTATTGGGGTATTTAAAGTTCGGTGGCAGAACAAAGCTGCAAAAAATTCCATATCAATCTCCAATTGAGGGCCACCAAAACGTGAGGTGATTAAATTTTTGAATTGGAAAAAAGCCCAATGACTAGTCAAGGCATGAATGATTTTGATTTTTATTTCCTAAAAAGCCCAATACCATTTTATGGAATTCAAGTGGGAAATTATACAAAGAATCAAGTACTTCAAGCACCGCCTCTTTAGTGACTACTTGGCATGTTCTTCGCTGAGCCTTGAAGTGGGGGTTTTTGTAGACAAATTAATTTTTGTTCAATTAGAAGATGACATATGTAGAATATGACATGAATTATAAATTAAAATTATTATTTTGTTTTATGGATTTTACCAAATTTAATTCCAAAAATAGAATTATTAACTTTAATTGATAATTTACTATATATTTTATTGACAAATTAAATATTGTCAAGTTTCAAATCAAGGTGTTCCATCCAATCAAATCAGTGACTAATCGGATAGTGACACGTGCATATTTAAATATGTGTTAACCAAATCTATATAAATCTGATAATATCTCTTTAAAAGATTTTTAAGAGACATTAGACAAGTCTAAAAATCCTAAGACTCTACTACTCAAACATCTATATATAGGGGGTCAAGGGTCACAAGAATTCATTCACAAAAAAAAAATTAAAAAAAAAATGCATACATACACACAAGTCTACAAGTTAGGGAATTCAAGTTTTCTCTCAGCCAAGTCAAAGTGTTCTTCATCAACCACAAAAGTTCTAATATCTTCAAAGGAAATCAAATCATCAAGTTGGTCGCTTTTTCTTCAACAAATCCGATGAGGAGCTACATCTTCAACAACAATCAAATCATTAGGGTGTTTATTCTTCTTCAACAAATTCAAGGAGAACACGCTTTTAGTTCAAGAACAAGTTTTCAAGCCCTTGAATCGTGTTTGGAGTAAACTATCAAGGAATTTGTCTTTTTTAGGAGATTTATTCTCACAAAATTGTAATTTTCTTTAAATTAAATACATTTATTTGTCCATATTATCTTCTCTTGTCTTATTAAATTGCAGACTCGAAAATTTGTGTGAACACATACTACACAAAATTAAAGGAAATGTGGGACGAGTTGGGTAGTTATTCCAAGATTCCCGTTGTACGTGTGGAGCTGCTAAGGATTTCGTTCAAGAGCGCGAATAAAAAAAATTGCACCAATTCTTAATGGGTCTCGATGATTCAACTTTTAGGACGGTGCGATCCCAAGTGTTGAATATGAATCCACTTCCCGCGATCAATAAAGCATTTGCATTGATCACTTGAGAAGAACGTCATAGATCTATCGTACTTGGCCAAGAGGAGTGCCGCGAGGTCTTGGCTTTGGCAGTACAAACAGCGGCCGAATCGAAAATAGGACCTCAATTCGGATTGTCAAAATCAAAGGTCAATAACGAGCGAAAGTGTACATACTATAATCAGAATGGTCACGAGGTGATTGGCTATCCCGCATGGTGGAGAGGACCGCGGGGATGTGGAAAAGGCTACCAAAATCGTGGCCAAGGGCAGACTGGATTCATGGCTGCACACGGTCAAGGACATGCAACAATGTTTCATGTGTCGGGAGGACGAGTTGATACAACTAGTAGCGGGATTTCGGGGGCCGTCGGACGATCAATTTAAAAAATTATTGACATTTGTAGACAATTTCGAGAAGCTTTCTGGTAAGATTTACGGTGTGTATACGTGGATTTTGGACAGTGGAACATCTAACCACATGACTGGAGTTTTGAGTCTCATACATGAGGTTGAGGTTGCGAATCTAATTCCGGTGATTTTACCAAATGGGACAAAAACCGACGCGACAAAAATGGGTTGAGTTGTACTTAATGAAAATATAATGTTGCATAATGTTCTATATGTTCCCACTTTGACATGCAACTTAATTTCTATACGCCAGTTAATTTCTGATACAAACTGTCAAATTACATTCATTGATAAGCTTTGTGTAATACAGGACCGATCCTCGAGGATGCCGATTGGAGTGGGTGAACTTCAGAGGGGGGTCTACTGCTTCAAATCTGCAAGGATTCATTCTGCATTGAAGGTTGATGGAGTGGACTCACACGTAATTTGGCACAGGCATCTCGGTCATCAATCTAGTCAGCATTTGTCTTATATTTTTTATGTTGGTAGATTTAGGGCCTCATGTTAATGACATTTGTGACACATGTTTTCAGGCTAAACAAACTCGTTTAAGTTTTCCTTTGAGTAATAAAGTTGCTGACAATTGTTTTGATCTTGTCCATTGTGACTTATGGGGGCATTATAAAGAGACGTCAAGTTGTGGTGCACATTACTTTTTTACCATTGTTGGCGATCGTAGTTGCTGCGTTGGGTTTATTTAATGAAAAAAAAAAGTGAAACTAGTCCCTGTCTCATTGATTTTTATTGAATGGTTCGAACGCAATTTAATAAGTTAGTCAAATGAAGACACAATGATAATGGATTGGAGTTTACATCTAAAACTATGCGTACTTTTTATAACGAGCAGGGAATTGTTCATGAAATGAGTTGTATTGATATGCCTCAGCAGAATGGAAGAGTCAAGCGCAAACCTGAGAACATACTTGAAGTGGCTTGTGCATTGCATTTTCAGGCTAACTTACCCATTTAGTTTTGGGGTGAGTGTATTCTCACCGCAATGTATTTAACTAATCGAACACCCACACTTAAATTGAAGAGAAAGTCTCCATATGAAATCATGTTTGGCATCACGCCATCTTATGATCATATCAAAGGTTTGGATGTTTGAGTTATGTTCATTGGGCCCCTAAACCAAAAGACAAGTTTGCTTCTCGAAGTTGACGGTGTATTTTTATAGGGTATCCACATAGTAAGAAAGCGTGGAAACTAACGATCTTGATAGAGACGTATTTTTCTACTCTTGAGATATTTCGTTTCATGAAAACATTTTTTCGTTTGCCACCATGGATGTGCTGACAATTTGCGGGGCTTTGGATGTTGGTTGTGATACTTTGAGCAGTGTCAGTGAGCCCAGTATGAATGAGAGTTTGAAGGAGATTGTGAAAATAAGGGGGAGCACATCGCCTGAATCAAACATCGATCCTGATTTGTTGGGGACCGACAACGGTGATGAGAATACCACTGAGCCTATAGTTCGGACGAGACGTGACACACGGCCCCCTAGTCATTTTTTCAAATTATGTCGTCTTTTCAGCTATTACAAGTAATCTGACACCTGGCGCTGAAAAACCTCACTCTTAAGCTCCCACGCCATGATAGTATCTCAGGTACTCTGTATCCCATAGCTAATTATGTAAAATTTGACAATATTTCTCAGGGTCGTCGAGCCTTTGTAGCGGCTGTTAGCTCCATAGTCGAACATGCCAGTTATGCCGAGGCTATGAAGAGTGTTGAGTGGCGTGATGCCATGGCTCGAGAAATTGCTGCTCTTCAATCGAACCAAACTTGGACCTTGGAAACGTTGCCACCCTGGAAGAAACCAATCTACTACAGATGGGTGTTTAGGATCAAGTACAAGCCCGATGGCACCATCGAAAGGTACAAGGCACGGTTAGTGGCTAAAGGCTTTACTCAAATTGAAGGCCTTCCATGAGACCTTTGCACCTGTGGCCAAGCTAGTTTCGGTCTGAATTTTTCTATTCGTCGTCGTGGCTCGAGGATGGGCTCTTCATCAAATGGATGTAAATAATGCCTTTCTTGCACAGAGACTTGGATGAGGAAGTATATATGTGACTGCCACCGGGTTTTTAGCATGCACAAGATGGTAAGTTTTGTCGACTCCGCAAGTCGATATGGCCTTCACCAAGCCTCCCGCAATTGGTTCCTGAAATTGAATGTGGCACTTTGACAATATGGATTCACTCAGTCTCGCGCCGAATACTTCCTATTTATTTTCTACGTGGCCAAGAGTTTTTTATTCTTCTAGTTTATGTCGACAACATCATCTTGATGGGCAGCGATAGTGAAGCTTGTTCGTCCTTCAAATCCTATCTACACAACTGTTTCAACATCAAGGACTTGGGGATACTTAAGTATTTTTGAAGCATAGAGGTTGGTCGATCCTCTGCCGGATTATTCTTGTGTCAACGCAAGTATACGTTGGATATTTTATCAGAGACTGGATTACTTGGATGTAAACCAGCCGACACGCCTATAGAGCAAGGTCACAAACTTAGCTTGTTGGATAGTGAATTGATTGAAGATGATGCTTCTTATTGGTGTTGGTGTTTAGTAGGACGACTTATTTACCTTACTATCACTTGGCTCGACATATCTTATGTCGAACACGTACTTTCTCAATTTGCTCAAGCACCCCGCAAGGATCATTTTGAGGTAGCACTTTGGATTGTGCGTTACCTAAAAGGACATCCAGGCCAAGGGCTCCTTCTTCAGGCAAACAGTGATTTGCAATTACGTGCCTTTTCTGACTCTGATTGGGTGAGTTGTCATCTCACACAGCGTTCGATAATAGGCTACTTTGTAATGTTAGGACAGTCCCCGATCTTTTGGAAGACAAAGAAGTAATCTACCATTTCTCGTTCCTCCGCCGAAGCTGAATATCGGGCCATGGCCGCTGCCACTAGTGAACTTCTTTCGTTGAAGTCATTTTTATCTTCTTTGGGTGTTACACATTCTGCGCCCATGTATCTATTTTGTGACAGTCAAACCGCCATTTATATTGCCGCTAACCCGATTTGCATGAACGCACTAAACACATTGAGATTGACTGTCATTTTGTCCACGAGCAAGTTCAATTCGGGACCATCATCACTACGCATATCCGCACTCGATTTCAGCATGCCGACTTATTTACCAAAGCACTTGGTCGACCTTAGTTCTTATTCTTACTTGGCAAGTTGGGCATTCTTGATGTTCATGCGCCAACTTGAGGGGGAGTATTGTAAATATGGTAGTTTGTATTTGTTTAGGATCTTTCCTTGTTTGTGTTAAGGGTTTGGTTGTATATATATATATATAGGATATGGATCAAATACATCCCTATACTTTAGGTAAGATATAAGACCCAATCTAAACCATTTAAACCATTTGATCCCAAGGTCCATAATTAAAGCTATTATTTCGGTTTTCATCTTTAATTTAATGATGATAGGGGCATTTTAGTCAATAGGGAAACTTTCCCTCTTTCCTGCATCATTCACAGCAACTCCAATTCCTTCACCAACAACAGCGGAATTGACCTCTTCTCCACAGGTCTCCCCCTTTTCACATGTAATATATATACACACGCATATATATATATATAGATATAGATATATATAAATCTCTCTCTCATAACTCTCACAATATCCCAATTTCTCAAATCCAATTCTTGATCAAAAGAAAATGTTGATGCTGGTGAACTGCTCCAACTGCCACACGCCCCTCCAGATGCCGCCGGGCGCCACCACCATCCGCTTTGCCCTTTGCCAAACCATCACCCGCGTTGCCGAAGAACAGCCATGGCGGAAGAAGAAGAAGCTGTTGTTGTTACTTAAATAATTAATTTGAATTTGAAAGCTCATAATGAGAAATTGGAAATTAATTAATCACACATAATTTCAGTTTCATTATTATGGGAAAACTTTAGCCACATGAGACTACGCACAGGTAATGGGATGATGAATGAATAATCCTTCGGCTAATATACTGTATAATGAGTTATAATATACTATATAATGTGTTATAACATACTGTATAATGGCTTATAAGATACTGTTTAATTGAATATTTTTAATATGTTATAAACACATACCGTATAATGAGTTATAATATGTCGTATAATGTGTTATAACATACTGTATAATGGCTTATAAGATACTATATAATTGAATATTTTTAATATGTTATAAACACATACTGTATAATGAGTTATAATATACTGTATAATGTGTTATAACATACTGTATAATGCTTATAAAATACTGTATAGTTGAATATTTTTAATATGTTATAAACACATATTGTATAATGCGTTATAATATACTGTATAATGTGTTATAACATATTGTATAATGGCTTATAAGATATTGTATAATTGAATATTTTTAATATGTTATAAGCACATACTGTATAATGAGTTATAATATACTGTATAATATGATATAACATACTGTATAATGGCTTATAAGATACTGTATAACATACAATATAGAAAGTTCAATGTTGTTGCCCACCTTCTGTGTAAATGGGGCATTCAATCCACCTTCTACGCCCACCTTTGAATATTATTTCTAGTGCTTCTAGTTCCTCTTTGCAAAAGGAAAACAAAATGCTAGCACAGGATAAAGCAAAACGTAATATCATTCTAGCGAGAAAAAAAATTTCCTTATTGTTTTCTCACTTAACACCCAAGTATCAAATATAGCCTCTAGATGCTTTTGGTACTTGGGTGTTAAGTGAGAAAACAATAAGGAATTTTTTGTTTATGAAGATGCAAAATGATAATGATATGTCGAGGCAAGGGTTACCCTATTTTTTTAAGACAATATTGCCCCGCACTTGGTGGTCACGAAATACGGCAATTGTCTCCCAAAATACAACGACAAACGTCTCGAAAATAGTACCACTACAAATTTTCGAGCCTAGCGAACAAAATACTTGTTCCAAACTCTCTCGATGGACACAGATGAATTAAATGCACATCTAAACATTTAATATGCAAACTTATTCTTACAATATTAAAATAATATTTAAGAATATTTAAAGTACTCAAATTAGTACTAAATAATTCTTAAAATAATATTTAAGAACTTCAAGAATATTTTAAATACTCAATTTAGCATTTAATATTCAACACTATTCTTAAAATATTAAAATTAATATTTAAAAAACAAAAGAATATTCAAAGTACTCAAATTAGTACTAAGAACAAAAGAGAGAAGAGAATATGATGTTGGTGTATTTTAATTCCAAACTATCGGGTCTATTTATAGAGAATGAAAGATTCTGGGTCAAAGGAGGCAACTTTTCGGACATCTGCAGAAGGGCCCAAACGTTGTGTCCTTTGGACAAAAAGCCCCCTGATTGAACCTTTTCGGACTCTTCACATTAGCCCCCAAATTTAAATCGAACGACTTTACCCGAGAATCTGTACCTATGTCTAGGGCAATTCCTCATTGTTTACGGGTTATGTTGTGAAATTCTTGCACCCTAAGTCAATTTTCTCTCGAATAATTCACCTAGGCATGATATCAAACACATGTTGATCAAACATATGTAAGGCCTTCAATCACAAAATCACAACACATAACAACATACGAATTGAAATGGAAAACGATCTTATTATAACAATACTAGCAATATGACCTTCACATGGCCCTAGTATAACAAATTAGTTCATAAAATTCATAAAGGAAAAGCTAAGCACAAGATTCATGTTCATAGACAAAGATCAATCTAAAGCTAAGAAACTCCCTATGTTGGATTGATGATCGGATCTTCAATTGGAGGCTTGAATCTCTTCTTTCCTTTCTCTTTTGCTCTTCCAAAGTGATGAAAAGTGAGGTCCCAATCCCAAGAAATCCCCAAAATTTGCTAAGAATTCGAACCCTCTTTCTTTCCTTTCATTTTTGGCCTTTATACCTTCAAAATAGTTGTATCGGCGCCCAAGCGTGACCCAAATGGCGCCTAGGCGCGGTCCAAGTGGCCTAAGTGGCTTGGGGAACAAGTTCAGGGGCGCCTCGGTGTGACTGAGGTGGCGTCTAGGTGCCACGGTCCGAAGTCTTAATCGTTTTCTTGCTTTTCAGCGCAACAATCGTGGTTTCTTCATAACTTTCTCTACAGACCTCCGATTTGAATAATTAAAGTTCCCACATAAAGAAAAGACATAGATATACAACTTTGTAAAAGGACACTTCATCAAATTCAGTTTGTAAACATACAGAAATGGCTCTCAAACATGGCAGGTGTGGCGAATTTGGCACCCAAGCGTGGGGAAATGGCGCCTAGGTGCCCTTCTGCGTAACTCCAACTTATTTCATGCTTGTTTAGGTGCCCAGGCATGATTGTGGCTGTGCTTGGGCATGGAAGTGTGAAGCATCTTGTCCTGAACTTATTTTTATATCTCGCTTTTTTGCCCTTTCTTCGACTATATACACTTAAGGCCTGAAATCACTTAACACACGGATTAAACGCGAATAGGGCAAGATTTAGGCGATAAATGAATCTAAAATATAAAGACAACGGGCTTAAGAACACGTAAAAGTCCCCCCACACTTATCAATTGCTCGACCTCGAGCAATAAGAGCTATAGGGCACAAACAACATCATCAACCAAAGGGAGAAACAAAAAGAAAACTACCTAACTCACTTTCGTGGAGTAAACGGTTGCACTTAGCGTGTGCAACAAGCCTCTGAACCTTTGAGTAACCTCAAAGGACGAGTTATAATCTTGTGAGGGTTTGCATGATATACCCAAAAAATCAAATGATGTTTAGCTTAAACCAACCAATACAACTCAAAATAAGAACTATGATGCAATGACACAAATCAAGTGACAGCAAGCTCAACAATATGTACACAAATGAAGACAATGCTCATTCAACACCTAGAATCGAACCAATTTCCAAAGGGCGTAGTGAGATAAGATCTAGGGTATTATGATCGAAAAGCATCCCTACCATATTCAGAAACATTCCCCATATCTACCAACTTTCGATAGATCATAAAGCTTATCGAATCATAGGCAACTTTAAGGTCATAATTGTGCTTATTCGAGTCACTTTACATTGACATTTCATGCTTTGAAACGATTTAAGCTTATGACAATATAAGGCCTCGTGTGATGTTCTACCCCCTTAGATCTTCTTTGCCACCCATGTAACGGGCTTTGGGTTAACAACTCCCAAACAGGACGGTTTTAAGGTGCTAAGTGTTAAGACGCTCCTACGAACTTAATCACCCGAGTGGCAAAGGCCACGAAATAGAACGAGGTCTTTTATTCAACTCATTCCCGATTAGCTTGAGCAAAGCTCAAATTAGCTCAACGAGTATAGTATATAGGCAATGGAGCTTTGCTTACCTCCAATACTCGTTGGCCTGACCGAATTATCGAGGTCATACCAATCTCATCTCAATCATTCATTCCATTAACACAATTGTGAACCCATAAGCAACTAATCATCTCAAAACAACATGAAAAATCTAGGTTAATATATCCGGGGGTGCTCCTCACATGTCTTGAGATGGGGAACCCTCCCTCTACCTTCGACTTATGTGCAACGTGTATCATCTAAGGAAGATTGACTCTCAACTAAGGTTGAAATGAGCATAATCAAGATGTGTAATTTTTCACTTTAGACCATTAATAGAAACATACAAGATATCATGCCATTGTCTAGAGTTCTCAAGTCTAATTGCACTAATTGGCAAGCTAATATCCTAGAACAAAATTTTGTTATGCTTGATTTTTCTCAAACATTTAGAACAAAATACATGCAGTAGCAACGGTTTCCCCAAACTTGAGCTAAAAACAAGATCACGTGACACATAAAATCAATAAGCACTACTTATAACCCCCCCCCCCACCAAACTTAAACTCAACATTGCCCTCAATATTGACTCAATCATACACACTCAAAAGGGGGTAAACGAGAGTACTTACAACAAGGGTGCTAAAAAGCAAACCTTATTCACGGGAATCCATTTCCAAGCTCAGATTCGCAATGAAAGATCTTCCAAAGCAAAAATTGGCTACTACATGTCATGTACTCATAATACAAACCATCAAGACTCAAAGAGAAGCATGTCAAAAGTGCATGCTTGAACATAACATAAAGAAACAAACTAAACAAGACAAAAACAAAAATAAAAAGAATAGAAAACTATGAACTTGGGTTGCCTCCCAAGAAGCGCTTGTTTATAGTCATTAGCTTGACTTTACCGAGTCGGCTCAAGGAGGATGACATATGAATGCTTTGTTCACTCTCCAATCAAGAATGAAACTTGGCTCCGTGTTTGTGAGAAGTAGCTTGAGTAGGGACCAAGCAATCATCCACTCAAAAATTTGTGTAAAGTCCATCAACACCCTTATCATCCTTTCTTCCTCATGCATCGGGTAATGATATGGACTATTCTCTAAGCTATGGACACTAGCTCTTTTTCCTTCACCCATTGAAGTGACAAACTTGGAGTTCATGATATAGGGTACTGGAGGAGATTATTGGTTCTTTTTTCCTGAAAAAGCTCAACACTAAAAGGATCAAAAACATCAACACGTAAAGATAATGTAGAATCAACTGGATGCTTAAAAACCTCATAGTTATCACAAATAACCATGTCATCTCCTACACTAGAGGACAACTTACCATCATGGACATTAATTACCTCTATACCCGTGGAGAGGGGAGAAGGTAAGAGAACTTCAACTGGGTGAGAAGGTGTAGGAGTGGAAGGCTCGGTGCTAGAAGTTTCTATCTCGAAAGCTCGGGCGTGGCCATTAGAAAGCTCAGGTGTACTATATAGTAACCTTTCCAATTCTGCTACTATTTCAAACGCTTGAATGTTAAACCCATCACGCTCGGGCATTGAAAAAAAAAATCAAAGCAAAACAACTATGTACAATAAAATCAAAAACTAAAATAAACAACTCCCTGGCAACAGCGCCAAAAACTTGACACGCTAGAGGCTAACGTGCTTTTATAGCAAGTGCACTAGTCGTGTGTAGTAATAAAAGTGGACAAAATAAGTTCGGGTTGTCGAACCACGGAGACTTGGATTTTAGTTTATGATTTTTATAATGAACAAAGGTAAATTAAAGTTAAACTAAAGAGAAACATACAGAAAGCTAAAACGAGGGTAACAAGAGAGTGAAACTTCCAAGGAGGAGAGGTGACTAAGGCTCATGTTCGGGCACATGTTGCGTATTGTTATCCTAAGATCGTTACCAATTCATTAGACGTACATTGATATGGTGAAAGCTCCTAAGGTAAAGAATAACCGATGTTTCGTGATAGACTCCTATGCTCAAATGACGGTTTCCTAAGTATGTCTACCCGGAAATCTAATCACTAAGCATGCATTAACGAGCTAGAGCTTCCTCGATTTAAATCAAACGACTTCACCCGGGAATCTTTACCTATGTCTAGGGCAATTCCTCATTGTTTACGGGTTATGTTGTGAAATTCTTGCACCCTAAGTCAATTTTCTCTCGAATAATTCACCTAAGCATGATATCAAACACATGTTGATCACACATATGTAAGGCATTCAATCACAAAATCACAACACATAGCAACATGCTAATTGAAATGGAAAACGATCTTATTATAACAATACCAGCAATATGGCCTTCACATGGTCCTAGTCTAACAAATTAGTTCATAAAATTCATAAAGGAAAAGCTAAGCACAAGATTCATGTTCATAGACAAAGATGAATCTAAAGCTAAGAAACTTCCTATGTTGGATTGATGATCGGATCTTCAATTGGAGGCTTGAATCTCTTCTTTCCCTTCTCTTATTCTCTTCCAAAGTGATGAAAAGTGAGGTCTCAATCACAAGAAATCCCCAAAATTTGCTAAGAATTCGAACCCCCTTTCTTTCCTTTCATTTTTGGCCTTTATACCTTCAAAATAGCTATATCGGCGCCCAAGCATGACTCAAATGGTGCCTAGGCGAGGTCCAGGTGGCCTAAGTGGCTTGGGGAACAAGTTCAGGGGCACCTAGGCGCGGCTGAGGTGGCACCTAGGCGCGGCTGAGGTGGCGCCTAGGCGCCACGGTCCGAAGTCTAAATCGTTTTCCTATTTTTCAGTGGAGCAACTTTCTCTACAGACCTCCGATTTGAATAATTCAAGTTCCCACATGAAGAAAATACATAGATATATAACTTTGTAGAAGGAGACTTCATCAAATTCGGTTTTTAAACATACAAAAATGGCGCTAAAAAATGACAGGTGTGGCGAATTTGGCACTCGAGCGTGGGGAAATGGCACCTAGGCGCCCTTCTGCATAACTCCAACTTATTTCATGCTTGTTTTGGCGCCCAGGAATGATTATGGCTGTGCTTGGGCATGGAAGTGCGAAGCATCTTGGCCTGAACTTGTTTTTATATGTCGTTTTTTCGCCCTTTCTTCGACTATATCCACTTAAGGTCTAAAATCACTTAACACACGGATTAAACGCAAATGTGGCAAGTTTTAGGCGATAAACGAATCTAAAATATAAACATAACGGGCTTAAAAATACGTAAAAGTGACTCTTATCATCCGCATGTGTAGCCTTTTGCTCTTGTTTCTATCACAGTACATGAATCAGACAACATGAAAATATGCATCCATTTTATGCACTACAGACAAGAATTTCCAGCCAGAGCAAGTTGAAGTCCTAACCAAATATGCCTCAACTAGAAAACACATCCAAAATTGTTTGCATACAACTCCTTTTCAATTGGAGTTAGGAACAAGTTAAATCGTCAAAGGCATTTTCTTCACTTTTGACAACTGATATATAAACAGATAAGAATACCAAAAAAAAAAACAAACAAACAACCATATTCATCAGGAGCAGACTCGATAAAACTTGTGCTTTCACCCACCTATAAATTGAAAGTATAACCACTATTGCACTCATTTAATTTAGATGAGTCTTCATCAAGTAGAAATAGGAGGAGGGCTCTAAGATAATTTTTTCTGCTCTCATTTAACTAGAAACCCTCTTAAATAAGCAAGAGCATATATCACATGACTTGAATGGGAAATATCTCAATTTTATAACTTCAAATGGGAAATATTTAAAATAATTAAAAGTATAACCTTACCTCATTTCAATTTACCAATTAAAGAAATATTCGAAAAATTCACTATAGTTGATTCATCATTAACCTTGTCATCAAGATTCTAACACTAACTATAAATTTTAATAGCGAACTCATAGTTCAAAGCAAAGATAAAAAAGAACATATCTCACATTAAGAAATTTGGTTGAACGAATATCGTAATCACGAAAGACTATAATTAGTCCGCCTATTGAACCCATCTCCAATTAGGTATATAGAGAAAAGTTGACCGAGTGGCTATCCCTCAATTTTAGCCGGATATAGTACCTAAACTCGTAGATGACCAATAATGGATGGGTACGAGAGTAGCATTAGCGAGTAAACTGTTAGATATATGCCCTAGATGCCAATGAGGACAAATAGATTGTATAGGGTATTCAATTATGTTGTACAAACTAATAATCAATAAAGGCAATTATTATTCTGTTCATGTAAAACTTTGTGGCATCAAATAAGTATTGAACAAACAGTCCTTGTGTATCGAGGTTGACTGTTCGCCCTTTATGGAATAAAGATGTGGCACGGGGAGAGTCTTATTCCTGATCACTCAAAAGGGGTTTGCAAGTCAAGGAATCTTAATTGGGCATTAAGATTCGACTTGTATGACACATACTCTGATGAGGAGTGCCAGTCGAACACTATGGAATAGTGCGACACGTGTCATAGATATATCAATGGAATTGATATATTCGAACATGGCTCGCAGTAATCCGATCACATGGGTATTCACTCGGTGTCTGTCAATGATTGAATTACTGATCATAATAGTATGCATGGGAGAGTTCATGATCAATGTGCTTGTGCTGTTGAATCTGTTACTAGAGTCGTTGGCCCAACTCACCCTTTGGTGGGGCCAACCTCAAAGTGCGATCTCAATTAGTAAAGTAGCAGTTGTTCTGTGATCGCCAAGATGGGATTCACTGTCTCGATAGTAAACGAGAAAGTATCTTGTGCAATCATATGCATATGAAACTATAAGTCTTTGGCCAAAGCAATGAAACTAACCCATGTGGGACATGGAGGGTAGTTTGGTAATTTCATCATGATATGATTACAAGCACAGTATCAAGTTTAGTGAGTTTGACATAAATCATAACTCGCACTTGATCGGGATACATTAGTGAAGGGCTTATACTCATATGGTATTTATGGTCCAGAGGTTCGTAAATGATTCGTTCATTTCGTACTCAATTGGGTTACGATGTGAGTCCACAGGACTGGCTATGTGACACTCACATCCTTTGGTAATTTCCTCCCATTGCCAATTGAGACGAACCTAAACAGTCGCGCTATAAGAAACGAACGAGATGTCTTTTGTGTTAATCTTTTAGAAAGATGTAATTAAATGGACGCATTGAGTTATTGGCTAAATCAATGAATTAAATATTTAATTTAATAAGATTAAATTAAATTATTTAATTGAAGATTAATTAATTAGGAATTACTTAATTACTTAATATGTGTTAGAATTTAAATGAGATTTAAATTAAATACATGTAAAATAGGTGGACTAAGTTGAATAGGCCACCGTTGCCCAACCCACATCCTATGGAAGCCCTAGGGCGCGGCCCCCATGGAGTCAAGGAAGACTCCTTGACTTGTTTGCTAAGTAAAAGGAGTTATAAGGTAACTCCAACACTTAACAAGTCAATTAAGAGTTTTAACCTAGTTGCATAACACAAGAGAAAAATACTCATCCCTCAGCCATAGCTTGCCCTAGCCGTCCACCACATAAACGAGAAAGCTTTGGAAGAACTTTTGAAGGTTTGTTTCGCGTGCATCTTTAGAGACAAGAGCTCGGGGAGTTGCTGTTACGCGACGTAATATACGAAATTGATAAGGTAATCTATTTCGTTTAAGTTTTTGGAAAACTGTTTAAAATGCATTAATCCGTTAAAGTGATCCATGTTTGGGAATCCGAAAATTTTTATTCCGCTGCGTTTTTACCCAAATGATTCCCAACATAAACAACCAAACATCAAAAGAGGAATTTGCTTTGATATGATTTTCTCCAAATTGATAAAATCCCCAATTTTAATTCAATTGAGATTGATCCAACAGATCTTCACAAGTTGAATGGTCTTTCCCCTCTTGAATAATCCACTCTCACGTCTTAACTCGATTTTCTCACAGACAACGCCAAAATCATGCGCATTATTTTATGCATCATTCAGTTTCTAGATCTTTTTTCTAAAATCCAATCCCCTTCCCTCATAGAAGAAGAGTATTTATATTTGTCTCTCATAGAGCTCATGAAACCCTATCATAGGTTTATTGGGCCTATTGGGTTTGGACCATGACCTAGCCCATCCAATAATAATTTAGCCCATTCAATTACATATCAGCCCAAATTATTTAATTCTTAGCCTAAATCGGTTTTAAATTCACATCCATTAGTTGAACCGACCCGCAAAGTGGAACGTAACTTGCGCTAATGTTTGGTTTAATCCAATTATCATACTTTACCCACATCATAGATACCAACAGAAAATTGGTGAACAAGAAGATTGCTGATACCCCATGGGGTTTGAAGCAGAGGAAAGAGATGGGTATAGGTGTTGAGGAAAGAGGAGGTGGCATCCCCTTCAAATGCCACTGATGTGTAATTATTTAGGTGAAAATTCCAAGTTAACCCCTCAAATCACTTAATTGCTATTGGGCCTCACTCTAACATTAATCTTATAGAAATTGTTCCCCAAAGAAAGCCAAACAATTAGTTGGGTATACATAAATTGATGCACACCGTTTAATCAAAATTAGGTAGCGATTAGTCAAATGAGAAGAGCAGGATATCGACTTTGTCGTAATGAAACAAAGATGATGCCAACTTAATCGTACTTAATCACTTATGTTAAATTTAAGGGATAATTACACTCACATCCCCTCAATGATGGAGTAATTGCACAAACCTCCCCTCATTAATTGATAATTACAAACACCCCCTGTAAACTTTACAAATAGCCTTCTGAGGGGTATGTTTGTAATTATCAATTAGTGATGAGAGGTTTGTGTAATTACCCCATCATTGAGGGGTGTGAGTGTAACTATCCCTAAATTTAATGAAGATACGTATAAATGACTAAACTTACCGGTGGAAACTTTAGGGTGTCACAAAAGTATTTGCATTAGTATAGTTAAAAAAAAAAATTCTACAAATACAGTTCTGAGAGACGTGCAACTCTACGATTATACAATTGTAATCAATTGCTTTCAGAAAGGTTTTAGAGAAAAACCCATGAAATTTCACTTTCCCATGTTAAATTCTTGATCATTGATGAGAAATTATTGAGAATAATAGGGATTATTATGTTTATTATTTGACACATTTTCAAATTCCGAAGAAAAAGCAAGCAATAATAACAGGAAGAAGAAGAAGAAACTTATGCATAAATTATTATGGTGTGAAATTGTGATAAAATTTTCAATTTTCCTTTGTAGTTGCGCATAGTAGTAATAATGCGTACATAGATAAGCTGATCATAGCTATTATATGGAATTGACTGGATATTCAATCACTCTTTCTGAACTATTAAAAGCATGCGAAAATGGGCGATTCTATGCTGGGCTGAGACCATTGGTCTTGGCCCAACATGACCGTTGGATCCCCCCATGGGAGGGGGGGGGGTTCATTTACCAATTTAACCCCCCCCCCCGGGGAGATCCAACGGTCCATGCTGGGCCGCCAAGCATAGAATTTCACATGCGAAAAGTATATTTCTTTAAACTTTGAGAATAAAATGAATGGGATTTAAGACTATTGGTAAATAAGCTTCTCTCTCCTCATATTTCTCTAAACTCTAATCATCTTTTTTCTTCTATTCTCCTCCACCGGCGATGACTTGATGAAGTAATCGTCTACTTCACCACTGCTACCACCATTATTGTCGGCAGGTTGGGTTGGAGCACCCTTTTTCAAGTTGTACATCACATCTTCATATCTGACGAGACAGATATGGATCTAAAGAGATAGAGACCGATCTGACGAGATAAAGACGGGTGATACTTAAATTTTTTTATATAGCGTTTTAAATATTTTGTTTAATTTTTTATTTTCTCTCTCGTATGAGAGTTTGCTTTCTCTCTCGAATGAGAGTTTCATCTCTCCTTGAATAGGAGTTGCACATGAATTTTCTTGTTTTTATTTATGAGTTTTTAAGATTTGTTATCTTAAAAAATTTGATAGTTGATGTTTCAGATGTTATTACTACATCGTTTGAGTCGATGTGAATTGTATTATTCTAGACGTTGTAAACTTTCGATTGAATGATATATAAGACCGATTTTTTTTTAAAAAAAATGAATGGGATTTAAGCATATATCATATTCTAATTTTGAAAACTTTGAAATTTGACTCAAACATAGATAATAATTAAATACCTATATCGTATTATTTGAGTATTAAATGAATTTTAAAATAGTTAAAATAAAATATTTGTGGATTTTCCCAACGTTTTTCGAGTTTTGACTAAAACAAAGGAAATAATCATTCTTTTGGATTGGATTATTTACTCCTTTAATATTTGTTACTATAGTATATTCGTAAAATGAATAAAAATTTTAAATAGTTATTTTTTCATTGCAATTCAACAATTTAAAATAATGGTATCTCTCTCTTAGTAACATATTAACAAAAGAACTAATGATTCTTTTTTAATGATTAAAGTTATGTTATGTCACTATTCCAATTTATAACTTATTCTAAAAGTTCCATAATGATTTTAGAGTGATAATGAATATAAGGTAATTTTAGTCGCAAAATCTTGATTTGGATTTTGCATATTTATTAAATAGAACATGTACATCAACAAATCTTTAGATATACTAATAATTTTCTCCTAACATACTTCTAAGTTATATCAAAATGTAATCTTTATTTATATTCTTTCTTATTAGCTATTTATTTAAAACCTACATTTTCTCCATTGAATTAAATTAAAAAAGTGTTATATATCTTGAACACTTTTAATTCTATTTTTTAAACAAATCATCGCTGGCTTGCAACTTATGAGTTTAGAGTGTAATGATTGGGACTCAAATCCCTAAGCATGTTTCGATAATCATTACACACACATCATCACTCATTTGCATGTGTCTTTAATTCATCCAACATTAATTAGTACTACAAAATTAGAAAATTAATATTCCTTTTTTCAACTTTAATTTATCCATAATATAATTTGACTAAGATTAGAGATACTTTTACATGTGAATAGTACGTTATAATTATTTTACCTAGATAAATTAACTTCTTTTCATATTAGGAAATTGGTATCCAATTCTTGATGCAATTTATACAAAGTATATGAATGAATTCATCATACCCTCATAATTATAACTATATATAAAACTTTTAAATCCCAAAATTTTATGACATTGACCCTTTCAAAATCTTAAGCGATTGCAATCCTCCTGAATTCTCACAAATCAATGGTTGTGATAATATTTAAAGGTCAAATATTTCATTCATACGCATTTTCAATAACTAAAGAGAAAAAAAAATGTCAAATCAAATAAATTACTCACTCAAAAATGATTGTTTCGGATACATACGTTGTTTATAAGATAATTCTTGTTTGCGTGGACAGAATTTCTAAAGTCGATTCACTTAGCTCTATTAATTATAAAAGTTTGAGAATGATAAAAATTATCTTGCTCGCTCAAATCCAGCGATATAAATGCAATGAGCCAAGTCAATAGACTCGGACTCCTATATGTACTTTGTAGATTCTAGATAATCCAAAAACCATGTGATGCGTCTACGGTTAATTACCAAGTTATCACGATTTAATGCTTAATTTTTAAAGCATTAATATTCTTTTAAAATATTATAATTTAAAATCGTATTGCTTAATTGTAAAATGGTGTGATATTTCAAATATTAGGATGATTAAGCATGATGCACGCTCTGCGCCGTTGGGCATTATTCCTTTCAGGGAATGCTTAAGTTTCTTTAGTTGATGATTATGTGATGCTGACTTTGAACACAAAAAGTAAAAGGAATTAAAGGTTACCTGCTTAATACTCAATTAATTAATACTCCAGAACTAACTGCTTTTATTTTTTGATTTTAATACTATCCAAATGGTGTTTTCATTTCATATATACAATCTTATGTAAAACTTGTAAATTTAAGGAAAAAACTTATACGATTTCATGTTTATTATATATATACACACACATACATGCTTTTTAGCTTCTTAAAATTATTTTTTAAGTTGGAATTCTATTATGATTCACCATGAATGTCATTTCATTAATTACTAGCTCATAACCAAACATGCTATATTACTAAAATTACGTTTTCTTTTTAGCACAGGATTTGAAATCAAAAGTAATACCGAATTAACATTAGAAACAAATATAGCTGGCCTCCAAAAAAAAAAATTAAAATGCAATTTTTTCGTGAAAAAAGTAGCGAAAAACGGCAAAATATATGTGACAATGTTAAAAGTAATGTTAGATGTTTTAATGATAACAAATCTACTTTTGTCAGTGTAATAATTTTTACAAAAGTGACATAAGTTGTGTCTATGTTGTCACTATTTACAATTAGTAATAAATGTATAATATCAATTTTCACAAGAAAAATATAATGAAACACGTAATTGATGATCCCATAGTACTTAAACATTGAAAAGGACAAATGAAGAGAGACAGCTTCATGTTTTTAATGAGGAAAAAGACATTAATATAATTGAGAAGCACAAAACAAGGAAAATAAGGAGTGCAGCTGCAGCTGCTTGCATGGGAGAAAGAGTTTATGGGAGTGTGTGATGTGTGTCTGAAATTCTCATCACTGCCAACATAAATTACCCAACCCTTTGATTTCGTTGAGTTATTCTCACAAATTTTCAAGATTTTATGAGTATATATAAATAATCACAATTATATATATAGTGAAAAAAAAATAAGATTATACGAGTCCCAACCGTTTTGTTGAGTTATTCTTGCATATTTTTCAAAATTTTATGAGTATAAATAGAGACAGACTCAAAGGGGACTAGTAGTGGTGGTCGCCCCTCCTCACTTTTCGATAAATTTTAGTATTGGCCTAAAAAAAATTAATATTCAAACTTTTGCTCCTCCAAGACCAAAAATGTCAAATTTTAGCCCTTTCTTTTTGTATTCATGCACCAAAGATTAAAAATATCGATTTTGACCATATTATTTCATGCACTCACTTTAGTCAATTTCCTCCTTAAAACTAGATCGATTTCCTATCAAAAGGAAAAGACTTTTTCCTAAACAAAACGCTACAAATGTATTCTTTTATTCTTCATTTTGAGAAGTTTGGATAGTTGAAATCATTAAGAAAGTTATTCAATAAGTTTTCACACCTTATATATATATATATATATATATATTTCTTTCTTGCATAACTTATTTGATTATTTTCTAAAGGATTTGATATATGGTAGATTCTTATTTGCGTATTAATTGTTTCAAATTATTTGCACAAAAAATAACAAAAATGACAAGAAAAATTCATAAAATCCGTGCCCATATGACTTTTCTTTTATGCTATGTCTATTTCTTTTTCTTTTCTTTTTCTTTTTAATCTCTTCATCCAATTTATCTAGGAAAATTAGAAATACTTGTTTATATTTTATGAAGGATAAATTTTTCAACTCTTTTAGTCTATCTAACGTGTTCATCTTTTGAGCTCAATTGCTATGAATGATATGCTCAATGATTCCATACATTAAACACTTTTTAATGAAGTAAAAAAGATATATAATTACGACATTACATTACATAATTTACTCTTCATCTTCTAAAAAACGAAAGATGAAGTACAATTTATTATTTTATGATTTAATGTCTTTCAGGTTATTTCATTCAATTTGCTTTTAGATTAAAGTCAAATATAAACATATATTAAATATGTATCAAAACAAGTATCACAAGGAAACAGAAAAAAGTGATGCGTACAAAAGCAGTAAGAATATTTTTATGGTAAATTTAATCTTGCGATTTATTACAATAATAGTACTAGTTATAGAATGGAACCTAAGTTGAGAGTAGCGAAAACTTTGTCCTTCCACTGAAGTGTTGGAATTTCGAAAGGTTCCTTAGACGTGGTAACTACGGATCGATGCGAGTAAGCTCTACATTCCCCAAACCAGGTTATGTTCTTTGTTATTGATAATAACCATTCTTGAGACTTTTACTCATTAAAACTACCTTGAACCAACTGTTGACGATCTTCTGAGCTCTATTTGTTGTATCTTTTATAAGCCTAATTATTTCAATATAATATAATATGTATATAATAACTTTTAGGCACACACTATTGTATTTATATGTATGTTTGTGATTGAGGACCCAATATGAAAAATCAATCAACAAAATCAACTAGTACTAATTTACAACAATAAATAACTATCAAGAAAGTTGAGAAAAACTCACGCTCTATCAGAGGGAGTAAAACTTAACTCAAGACATTAATATCTTGGGGCCTAATGCATGTGCCACTAGAGCTAGCGCTCATCTGCCAGAAGAATGAACTCTCATTATCTATTTTTTCTTTTTATTTTTCCGTTTAATAGAAAAGGGTAAATTGAGTGAAATTCGTGATGATTACTCCAATAAATAATATTAAACCATCACGAAAAATTCATTGAGATATATAATTTAATTAAATTATAAATTTATAATGGACTAACAATTATAAGTCAGTCATTAATAATTTATAATCTGTATAAATCGCAAGTTTTACGTCCGCAACGAAATTGGTAGATCCCCCCACCCCCCACCCAAAATCATGTCAGCAGAAAAGGATTGTCGCAATCAAAGAAATTTTTACCGTTTTAAATCCATTTTCTTTTAGGCAAGATTAAAGAAAATACGGAGTCAAATTATACATATATGTAGTTGAAAATATTTATCTTTTAAGGAAAAATGATCTTTTATGAACATGCATCTTTACCTGCTCAAATCTTAATTATGTAAAATATCGTGTGACATGTTTTATTATATTCATATATAATTAATAATGAAACATATATATATATATATATATATGATGTCAAAATTTGCCAGTCAATGAATATTAAGTGATTGACCACGTGGGGTGGTGGAACCGATCCAACACACAACAAACTAGGTTGGGGTTGATGAATGCATAGACTGCACTCGAATGTGATGAGTTGCCTATGTACCAAATGAATATAGGATCAAGTCTGTTCGTAGTTCTTTAGTGGAATTACTCTCAATAGCCAGTGAATTTTTATTACGGGAGTAGATCATGAGCCTTTCCAGCTCTTCTAAGGTATTTATATGGAGCTAGTAGTAGATCATGGGCCGTGGGTTTAGCTTTATCAGCAACCCATCAGGCTTAATTATAATAATTCCTTTATTAGCCCATACACTAATAAAATAGTCCAAGTATTCTTATTGGGTCACAACCCTCTCAGGCTTGACTAGTATATTAATCGCGGACTTTAACCCACAGGTGGCGCCCTGTTGCGAGCCGGGATATATTTAATTAATGTAATGCCCCTAGACATTTTTTGTGTACATCATAATGCTCCCCACTCCCGGGTGTGCCGTATAGGATACCCAGGAGTAGAAATATGTATGGCAAACTTTGTCGCCTTGGGGGGTCTAACGAATCACCCCTATAAAGGGGGATATCTTAAGTGTTATCTCCAGGCAACGTAGGTGTTGTCTTAAGGCAACACCCACAGCTACCTTGAGGTCTGACGCCTTGGGGTCGAGCACCGCGAGGTCGGATGCCTCGGGGTCGAGTGCCTCGAGGTCTGATGTCTCGCAACGCCAACGTGTGCGAGGTACTTCAATTTGGGTATGCATTTCATGTCTTAGGGGAGAGCTCCTAAGTTATGAACCTCTACCCCACTTGACTGATAACCTCAGAGAGATTATTAAGTTAGTTGATGAGGCACTTTGGAAGATTTTTGGCTGGTGAGATGTGCTTCAAGCACACCTTTATTTGCGAGATACGCCTCATCAAGAGGGGGGATGCATGCCTGACCTAAGGAAAGGCTTGCACCTCGCCCATGGGGAGCTTATTGTCTCGACGGAGACTTAGAATTTAGAGGCCTCTATCCATGGTTTTAGCACCCCGGAAGGGACCTGCAATTTTCAAGACCTCAGTCCAGGTATTTGTACTTCAGAGGGACTTAGAATTGATTAGATTGGCCTTTACCCCGAGGCGAAGGGGTAAGGGTCATTGACTTGTTACGAAGGAGTGAGATCTTTTGCTAATAGGTGAGAGCGCAAGATCATTTGCCTCAAGAGGAGCAAAGTTCTTGACTCGATGGCGAGTGGGCAAGGTCCTTTGCCTCAAGGTGAGGGGGTAAAGCCCTTAGCCTCTATGGTAAATGGGCAAGGTCTTTTGCCTCGAGGTGAGGTGCAAAGTCCTTGGCCTCTATGTGTGGAGGTCGTTTATTAGCCAACACTTATTGATTCACTTCATGACCTCTCCGCTCTCATAGAGCTTTTTTACTGGGGTCATCGCGTTTTTACCGGGGGACATCAAGCCTCGCTGGAGGAGCCCGGGGATGCCGAGTGGCGGCCCCAAGAAGTTGATCTCGGGGTCGGGACGCCGAGCTTGGTGCGGAGCATAGGGCCTCTCGTTCTTTCCGCGAAGCATCATTTTTTCCTTCAGGGGCCCGATGTGCCTTGGGGTTTTGTTTCAGGGTGCGACGCCCTTGAAATGAGTGCATGTACATCACACCTCCTACGGTTGTGGCCAAAGCTCCGAGTGAACCTGAAATAGGCCATGGACTTGGATCTACCAAAAGATAAGAATGCCTCTGAGATTCAATCATAAACCACTTTGCCTCGGTTGTATGTAAACCCTCCCCCCCCCCTTCACCCCCACCCCCACCCCCTAAAGTAGTAAAGAAGGGCTCTTTGGGGTCACATTTTCTTGTCAGCTTAGCCCTCGTTGATTTTTGTTAGTCCTTTTTGACTTGTGAAATTTTTTACTTGTGCTATCGTTTCCAATAGCATCTATAAAAGGCTTGTTTCTAATCAAACCCCCTATTTTTCATAAGGTTGGGGAGCTCTTCCTCCTCTGTGGCTTCACGAGCTATAGCGGTGTGTACACCATGGACTCATGAGCATTAGCGGGGGCGTTGTATCCCTTGGCTTCATGAGCGCTAGTGGGGTGTTTTATACCCTTTAGCTTCATGAGCGCTAGTGGGGTACTCAGTCATTTTTATGCGCCTTTAGTAGGATTTCATAAGTGCCGAGAGTGCTAGCCCCTCTGGCGTCTTGCTATACTTGAGCATCACTTGCTAGCATTTTACTTAAAAGACACTAGCATTTCATTAACTAGTTATTCACCAGTGTTTTGAAAGCACTAGCATTTTGCTAGTTTGTTTAAACCCACCTACTGTGGGGGTATTCTATATCGAGACTTGTATCCCACTTGGTAGATGTATATCCACTCATAGGGGTTACAACGATAGTGAACATTAAGCCATTTAGCCGGGGGGTGTCGCTTAGTTTTGACCTTCGTAATTGTGGCCATGCGACTACCGCAAGGCTCGTTATGAATTGTTACAGAGGAGTGAGATCTTTGCCCTGAGGTGAAGGGGTAAGGGTCATTAACTTGTTACGAAGGAGTGAGATCTTTTGCTAATAGGTGAGAGCGCAAGGTCCTTTGCCTCAAGAGGAGCAAATTTCTTGGCTCTATGGCGAGTGGGCAAGGTCCTTTGCCTCAAGGTGAATGGGCAAAGCCCTTAGCCTCTATGGTGAATGGGCAAGGTCTTTTGCCTCGAGGTGAGGTGCAAAGTCCTTGGCCTCTATGTGTGGAGGTCATTTTTTAGCCAACACTTAATTGATTCACTTCATGACCTCTCCGCCCTCATAGAGCTCTTTTACTAGGGTCATCGCATTTTTACCGGGGGCTATCAAGCCTCGATGGCGGAGCTCGGGGATGCCGAGTGGCAGACCCGAGGACTTGATCTCGGGGTCGGGACACCGGGCTTTGTCGCGGAGCATAGGGCCTCTCGTTCTTGCCGCAAAGCATCATTTTTTCCTTCCGGGGCCCGATGTGCCTTGGGGTTTTGTTTCGGGGTGCGACGTCAAAGTCAGCTTAGCCCTCGTTGGTCCTTTTTGACTTGTGAAAATTTTTACTTGTGCTATCGTTTCCGATAGCATCTATAAAAGGCTTGTTTCTAATCAAACCCCCAATTTTTCATAAGATTGGGGAGCTTTTCCTCCTCTGTGGCTTCACGAGCTATAGTGGTGTGTACAACATGGCCTCATGAGCATTGGCGGGGGCATTGTATCCCTTGGCTTCATGAGCGCTAGTGGGGTGTTTTGTACCCCTTGGCTTCATGAGCGCTAGTGGGGTACTTAGTCATTTTTATGCACCTTTAGTAGGATTTCATGAGTGTCGAGACTGCTAGCCCCTCTGGCATTTTGCTATACTTGAGCATCACTTACTAGCATTTAATTAACTAGTTATTCACTAGTGTTTTGAAAGCACTAGCATTTTGCTAGTTTTTTTAGACCCACCTACTGTGGGGGTATTCTATATCGATACTTGTATCCCACTTGGTAGATGTATATCCACTCATAGGGGTTACGACAATAGTGAACATTAAGCCATTTAGCCGGGGGGGTCGCTTAGTTTTGACCCTCGTAATTGTGGCCACGCGGCTACCGCGAGGCTCGTTATGACTTGTGTCTTTTTTATATATCTTACATACGTGTTCATGTACTTTATCTTACGGCCGCTTTTTGCTTATATGAATATGAGCTAGTCGAACATTAGCAACATTCTTATTTTTGACTTTATCACGCTTGTGAGATACTCATTAACCCTTCGTAGGCTTTGAGTAAGTCATTTATTTTTCTAACAGCGTTGCCTCATGAGCTTTCCCGGGGTGCCAATGGTGGCGTTTACTTGTTAGTGCCATGTGATGCCAATGGGTGCCAAGGGTCGCATTACTATGCTCATGGCATGTTTTATTGTTCCTACCCCCATGATTTGATTTGGTGGGTGGACAATTTTGGTGGGTGGATACTTAGCGCCTCATAAGGTTGCCTGCCCCCCACTCCTTAGCATTTTTCATTGAGAAATGCTTGGAATAGTAAGACATCTTTTTTGCTAATGAGGGACTAACTTAGAGCCTGATTTCACCCTATACTTATGGCTTTTGAGCAAATGGCGTGGTTTGTGACACTAGTGTCCAGGTATTTATGTGGAGGCTTGGGTTGCCTCTCGTATTTTTATTCTTAGTGTGACATTGGTCGTCACTTATTTTTAACTGTATAATCTCAGTCCAAAACCTTAGTGGGAGGGGGGATCCTTTGTGGAGCCTCGACCTCTCTTAGCATTGCAGGAAGAATTGTCGGGTGGACTATCCTCGTTCGAGCCTTTAGTAGCTCGGGGGATTTTTTTCGTTCCACCCATATTGACCTCTAAAGAGTCAAGAATAATTTGTTAATGCCTCTATTAGAGGCGTTTTTGGCTCCAAGGGGCCATATTGATATATTTCACTTGAGGCTTGTCAGACATTTTACTATCCCTTTGGCATGTTGCCTTTTGGGATTTTCATTAATATTAGCTATCTCTTTCTGCCTCTTAGCTATCTTAGCACGTCGTGGGCGTACTTTTCTAAGTGATAAATTATTTATTCTACTCTTGCCTTAGTACCTTGCAGCTTCATGAGTTTTAGCTTTGGCACTTTGCTATTCCAACGCACCGCTGGTGGATTTTTTTTTCTTTTCTTTCTCTGTTTCTTTCTCCACCCCATGCCCCCTACTCCTTAATATGTGAGCCATATTCAGGAGCAAGTGATTAGGTAGTGTCTCTTCGACGTCAGAAAGTTTTTATTTTTTATTTTTTTTGCCATGTAGTGCCTTTTCAATAGTGAGAGCTTGAGGCTCGTTTTAACGTGTGTCGACCCCAGTGTTTTTGTGGCACAATGTTTTGTAATGTTTTCACATGGGTGACATTTCTTTTCTGAGACTTGAGTAGCCACTGGTTGTTGGGAAATATACATGTAGCCCGACTAAGCATGTTTCTAGGAGCGAGTGATTACGTATCATAGATCTTTGATTTGTTATTTAAAACTTAAATGAAGATCACCTTATTCGATTGGAAAAGTAACGTAAGAGGCTTCTCGAATCAACTCCTTTGTTTTTCCTTTGATGTAGATTAATTGGATCGGATTCTTGAGAGTGTTTCTCCTCTAAAGTTGATCTACCCACTCGTTTAGTAGGTTGATCTATAAACGTTGGAATAGTGACGTGGAACTTGAATCACCTTATATGTCTATATTTGTATGACATGAGTTTCTCACCCATGTAGATCTGTATAGAAGGTGAAGTCTTTTTCACTCTTTGATTGTAATGAGGCTGAATTTTCATCAACTTAGAATTATAATGAGGTGGAGTTATTCACACTTAAATTGATAGTGGAGGATGAGTTTTAGCTCTTATCCTTAGGTTCAAAGTGAACCTGATTCCATGTGAGTTCTTCCATCAACTAATAGATTGGATAGGAATCTTATTGAGGAGTGACTAGTGATTAATCACTCATTTGCCTTTGACTCAGGAGGAAATGTTCATCTAGTTTTCTCCGTAGTTATATTGGTATGATTACTGTGATCTCAAGTCAAAGAATTAATCTTGCACTATCGGTCCTAATTCGACAGACTTTAGGAAGTTTCAGTTAGGGTAATCAGTGAACTTGTTCATATGTGCATTTGTGTCAGTCTATAAAACGAGACATTCTCTAATTAAGGAGGAAGTCTATCCGGTCCCATCTTGATGACTTGGATAGTGTTTTTAGAACCATCCAGATATCAAGCCCCATAGCATACTAGGGACTTCATCTCTCGATGTAATGCTGGAGGGCCTATCTAGGATCATAAGGTGTTATTTACTGGGCTAATCTCTCGGCATTAGGTGAGTTACCCTTAGTTATATTTGTGTGACGTGAACTTTCACCTTTGTCATATTTGTATGAATGAGTTTTCACCTTAGATTGTATGAGGTGAGTTTTCCCTTTGATTGTATGTGAATTTTCACCTTAGGAAGTAAGGGTTTGGGGGACGTTGTATGAGGTGTTGCTGAGTTTTCTCCGTAGTTATATTGGTATGATAGACTTCATGTCGGTTCCTATGTAATGCTAGCCTCGACCGAAAGGGGGTTTTGCTCTACCTATGTTAGCCTCGAAAAGGGGGTTTTGAGTTTTATGAAGTAGCCTCGGTCGGAAACAATGGTTCCGAGGGGCATATTGTTTTAGGTGTTGTTGAATCACCCATTGGTTGGTGACATACACATTCATAGATGATGTGTTAGTATGCTATCAAATAAATTTAACTTCCACAATACTTTAAAGGGAAAGGTGCCTTAAGGCACTTAACAAGCATAGAGCGGAAATTTAAAATATTCCAACATTGATGCAAAAAAGTGATGGGGTACACATGGGCACCTCAAAACTTAAGTGAAGGTAGGTTGTGCTGGTTAGCACCCCTACTCAACGAGGAATATAAAAAGTACGATAATGTTTAAAGTTTTTTGTTACCTGCTTGTTCCTCTCTGGGCACAATAAGTTAGTCCACTTGGGGGTATCCCCAAGTGGTTGTTATTTCATGCTTAGCCTCCAGTTTCAGCACTCCCTTCACCGCCGTTTGTTCTTTGCCCTCTGTCTTTGCTAGTATCACTTAGGGTGTGTTTCTCTTCCTTAAGGTGATTTTAAGCGATTCTCGCCCTTCTTGGGGGTGGCTAACCGTGAATAGGTTGTCCACGTACTAACTGGTTCAGTCTTGTCCCCCAAGTGATCTTTCTCTAGTGAGATCAAGTTTATCACTGCTTGTTTCCCGTTGTCACTATGATCCATGTCATCATGCTTCCTTTTAGGTTTCTTCAATGCATTAGTGTAGCACTCTCTTACTACCTTCACGTCACCAACAGCTTTCCCCGTTCCTACGGGGGCTGGAAAATTTATCTTCAAATGGAAGGTGAATATGGCATCTTGAAGCAAGTTTAAGCTCGGCTCCCCAAAATGACATTGTAGGCGGAGGCTTTGAGCACCAAGAACTTCACCATCTTCATGAAGCGGGCTGGAAATGCACCCAGAGATATGGGTAGACACACCTTTCCGAATGCTTCCACTACCTTACCGTGAATCCAGTGAAGGGGTGTCAACCGCTTGAAGTTGTGTGTTGTTCGCCCCTAGTTAGGTGAAAGCACTGTAGAGGATGATGTCTGCTAAGCTCCCGCTATCGACCAAAATCTTCTTCACCCAAAAGTAGGGGATGGTCGTCGAGATCACTAAGGCATCATTCACCAATGGGATGTTGTTCTCTAGGTCTTGTAGTCCAAACTCTTTGGTTTGTGATTGAGGAAGTGCTTGGTTGGCTGCTCGAGGCCGACGATGGTACCGGATGGCAGTCGGTAGAACCAGCTAAGCGCCCTTCTAGAAAAGGTGGTCCGAAAAATCTTATAGAAGGCAGCATCACTGACGTCGTACATGTCAGCCTTGGTGTTGAACTTGTCAACATGCTCTTGAGAGTCTCCAGCTCCCTTATACTCACTTAGATGAGGTATCTTAAGCCCCTGTGGTAAAGACTCTGCCAAAATTGCCTGGTAAGAAAAAAACTTTCTTAGGAGGTGCTACAGCTAATGGCACGAACTGCATATCCTCATCTCTTCCATGGTCGTCTAAACTTTCATCACGTCAGGGTATGTGCCTACGTCGGCCTTCACTCCACGACAAGGTCTCTTCGGGGGGCCAAGGATACTTGACCTCTACGTAGTGACCTTGGGGGTGTTGGCCCTCGGTCCCTTCCCCATGGTGACCTCTTAGGGGGTGAGATCACACTATTCTCTTTTTTTTCTCGTGCTGCCCCATTCACCGGGGAGTTTGATCGCCTTGATCCTGTTAGAATTATGCCCTCAGATGCCATAGAGGGTAGAATGATAGGTTATGTATCTTGTAATTAACTTATTTCAATATTATTAATAAAGTCATTATTGAGTTTTCACTTAAATCTTATCTGCATCTATAAGTAGTGTAAAACGTTTTGTCCATGTTTTCAATGTGATCCCTCCACTTCCTATGGGATAGGAAGAATAGCACTAGAGAGATCGATCTTGATTACTAAAATAAGTTCGCAAGTAAAAATGAAGTCTTTAATGAACAAATAAAGACTTAGAACACTTGTACAATCTTATCTCTGATATAGGAGTGTCAATCTAGTACCATGGGATGGTAAGAGCTTAAAATTATAGGCACATCAATGGAACTGATATGCTCGAACACGACTCGCATCAGTTCTGTCACATGGGTTTTCACTCTGTGACTATCAATGACAGAACTGATTATGCGTAATTGGTAAAAGTGAACCTTTCACCTGAAATATCATGTTGAAGATGCATTTGTGACGTCAAGTATTTCATAAGAGCAGTTAGACCCAATTTACCCGTTGGTGGGGTCGACCTCGAAATGCGGTTTGATGGGCAAATGGTAGTCTTAGCTGATATCTAAATGAGATTTGTTCTCTCATAAGTGAGTAAGAAAGTACCCTATGTGATTATAGATAAATAGAGATCAAAGTCTTTGGCCAAAGCGAAAAGCGATGATTGTGCTAGGCGCTAAATCGATCTCAATGATCTCGTATTATTATAATTAATACGTATGGTCAAGTCCAGTGAGTTTGACATAACCATGACTCTCACTTGTTGACTGGGGTACACGAACAAAGAGTTTATACTTATACGGTATTTACGATTGCAAGGTTGTGGAATGATCCAATCATTCGATTTCGTTTGGACTACGAAGTGGGCCACGTGACTGGCTAGGTATTATCCACTTCCTTTGGTTTCCTCTCATTGCCAAATAAAATGAACCTAAAGAGTTGCGCTAAAAGGATTGATAAAGAAAAAACAAAAGGGAGTTTCTATTTTTCTTTTAGGAGTTTTAATTTATTGGATAAATTCAATAATTAATTATCCATTAGATGAAATAATTAATTATAAGAGTACGATTAATTATTAATTAATTTCCTATGGAAATATATTAATGAATTAATTAATTTAATTAATTTGATTATTTAATTTATTTATTTATTTATTAGATATAATAAATTATTAATTGAATAAGAAATTAATTAAAACAAAAAAATCCAGGGGCTTGAAAAAGGCATCCATTTTAAGCCTCATTGAGCATCCATGAAGATTCCCAATTTACAAGGGGTCTTTTGTTTGTCTTGGTCAATAAGTCATGAGATATAAAAGGAGTCTTTGACCTAGAACAAGACATAGACTTTCATAACTCTCTTAGAAAAAAAGAAAAGAAAAAATCCTCATCCCTCTCTCTATACTAGCCATCGCCCCTTAGAGATAATTGGTGGCAATTTTTCGTCAATCAATCCGTGCATGATAATTTAGAGACAGCATAATTTCGTTGTTCGGATCAAATTCAAGAAATTTGAAGAATTCAATAATTGAAGATTATACAGGGATTGAAGAAATCAAGAATTCATCAATTCAAATTTCAAGTGAGAATAAGATTTTTCAACCACTTCGCTTCAACAGGTAAGTAGTTATTCGTTAAGTGGAATTGTGAATTTGAATATGCGATCAAAGAAATCAAAGTTTGGTTTGTAATTTAATTTTTGAAATCCTTCCACTACGTTTATATGATTTTTTGCGAAACCCAACAGTGGTGGTATCAGAATCAATCTCTGATTCGCATATTTAATTGTGTTTATGTGATTTATGATATGCATAATATGTGTTTTTGAAGCATGAGATTATGTGTTAATTAAATCTACATTTTTTTATGGTTTTAAGCATGGGTTTTGATTTTTTTTTATATTTATTGTAAATCTGGGAATTTTTATGATTATGTAAAAAATCAAGAAACAAGGGAAAATGGGGCTCGAAGAGCTCCGAACAGAACTAGCGTGCTGTTGCACACTGCACACGGCCTGACCGTGTGACCTGGCCACTCAGCCACACGGCCCGATGGGTTGTGTGTTTCGACACACGACCTGCTGAGTTGGGTCCGGGATCCGGGTCGGTAGATGGGCTATGTATTGGGTCGAAATTGGAATTTAGGTTTGGGCAAATTTAATTATGCGGGTGGGTCAAAAGGATGATGACTCGGCATAATTTAAATTAAGTCCAACAAGAAATGTAATCAATTTCGACTTATTAATTAGTTTGGGCTTAATTTAATTAATTCCAAATGGGCCATTGGATAGGTAATTTGGATTTTAATTAAAACTAGCTCAATAGAAATTAATAAAGTGTGCATGTTTTTCCTAATTAATCAATTTGAGCTCAATTGAATTAAATCCAAGTAGACCAAAAGGATGGTACCTTGGGTTTGATGAAATCGAGCCCAATAAGATTAATTGGAATAAAATATTTAATTAGAATAACTAATTATTTTTCTTGAAGATTAATAATTAATTTATGGATTAAATATTATTAATTTTTCCTCAACTTGGAAATTATTTGAATATTTGAATATAGAATATATATTATTTTTCTTGGATGATTAATAATTAATTCTTTAATCAAATAATTTTTTTTCCATTTATTGATTGCTTTAAATCATAATAAAATAGAATTCCATATTTTATGTATTTATTTAGTTGGACTAATATTATTTTAATTAAAGGTAGATATACTTAATTTATAATTTTGTATATCTAAGTCATTCTAGTCCTACTAGAATGATTTTAATTGAAATAAATAATATATAAAAGTTGAGAATTTTATAAAGAACTTTTTAGTTGGACTAAAATTTTATACTATCAACATAAGTGTTTTAATATTGCGAGCATGTATTAATTGATACGAGCATGTCTTCTTTGATGGAAACACCGATCATGGACTTAGGTTATATTCGATTTACTTTTCTTTCCATGGGTTTTTGTAGTAAAATAATTTAGAATTATTTAAGCCCGTCAAGTTTTGTTTTTTCGCTTTACCTTTCCATGTGATGGCCTTTTGGCTCGGGCATGTAGAAAAGTCCATGATCGAGTGTAAATGGATTTATTTATTTATTTAATTCCATGTTAATATTGATAGGGATATTTATTAGTAGTATAAATTATGCATGTTCAATATGTGATAGTTGCGCTATATAAATTGATTAATGTACAAAGTGAGACCAAACATTTGACAATTTAAATTTTCCTAAATAAATAATACCGAGTTAGAAAAGGATGTGTGACATCCTCGCCCTCCACTAACTTTTATAAAATTAAAATTACTATAAATGTGTAATGCTTCCCAGTTATGGGGGTCATGCATTTAGAAATAATTTGAAATTTTATTAAGTGCATGGAATGCCATAATCAAAACATATTTCACCCCAGAAACCAACGGTTGCAAGGTGAAATTCAAATGTTTGATTATAAGAGTTAGTGGGAATGAACTCGGATAGTTCACGAGCTTAGAAATCAGTTAGGTTGCGGTTTGGTGAACTATGGGGAAAGGTATTGAAATATTTATTGGATAAATTGATGTTAGACATCACTTTAATTAATTAATGGGCCGGAAATCGGTTAGGTTGCATCCCATGTAATTGATTGCCGCTGTGGAATCAATGCCAATGATGATTCCTGATTTTCACATGGGAGTGCGGGATTCGAAAAATGCAGTGGGACCCAAGATAAATTTTAAGTCCTTAATTTTTCTTGGTTAAGTCAAATACAAGTAATCTAATTTAATCTAGTTTATTTCTGTAGTTATTTTCTTGTTAATCTCTCTCAAAATGACAAACTCATTTTCAATACTACTCTGAAAGAATACTCTTACTGGACCCAATTATGTGGACTGACTTAGAAATTTGAGAATTGTCCTCAATATGGAATCTCTGGGATACATCTTGGAGGCTGATATCCCGGCGCCTCCTGCTAGAACACTTGCTAGTGAGGAAGAGGTCCAAGCCCATGAAAAATGGGTCAAGGACGACATCCGGGTGAAAGAATATATGTTGGGATCTATGACCAATGAACTTCAAAGGTCACATGATAAGATGCCCACTGCAAGAGCTATTCCTAGCTCACCTAGTAGATCTCTACAATGAGCATAGTCGAACTGCGCGATAAGAGATATGGAAAGAGTTCTTCGGAGCCAAGATGAAAGAAAGTGAGAAGGTTGGTGATCATGTCCTCAAAATGATTTCGAGGATTGAGAAATTGGAAGCTCTCAACTTTACCACGAACTCCTGTTGGGTTTCGTTCGAAAAAGCATAAACGCAGCGGAAGGAATTTCAAAAATTAAAACGAAAATCCAATTAGTACTCTAATTCGCATAATTGAATCTAAAAACATATAACGAATAAAACTTACTCGTTAATATGAATATGATAATGGAGAAAAACTTCTTCTTCTCCAAACTCGAAATATTGAAGCTTCCAAATCTTCAATCCTTTGATTTGATTCTTCAAACTTGAACTTGATCCGAACACCGAAAATACGTCGTCTCTAAATCATCACGCACGGATCAACAAACGAAAAATCCCCTTTCTTCTTTCTCTATGGTCGACGGCTAGGTATAGAGGAGGGGAGAAATATTTTTCTTTCTTTTGAGAGTTATGAGAGTAGTGTATTCTCTTCATTCTTGTTCTAAGTCAAAGAGTCTTTATATACCTCATGACTTATTGAACAAGTCAAAACAAAAGAGCCCTAATATGTGGCCTCTCAAAGACGCCACTTTGAGCCTCATAGGTGTCCAATTGGACTCCTTATTTAGCCTCGAGATTTGTTTTGTTTAATAAATTTCTTATTTCAATTAATAATTAATTATATCCAATAAATTATTAATTAACCAAATTAATTAGATAAATTAATTCATTAATATATTTCACAAAGAAATTAATTAATAATTAATCTTATCATTATAATTAATTATTTCATCTAATGAATAATTAATTATTTAATTTATCCAATAAATTAAAACTCCCAGAAGAAATAATAGAAATTCTTTTTTCTTCATTTTTCTTTGTCAATCCTTTAGCGCGACTCTTTAGGTTCGTTTCGTTTGGCAATGAGAGGAAACCAAAGGAAGTGGGTAACACCTAGCCAGTTACGTGGCCCACTTCGTAACCCAAACAAAAAAGAAATTGAAGACAAGATCCCTCATGGGACGTTTCATTGGTTATCCTGAAGATTTCTCCATGGGTCGTTTCATTGGTGGCCCACTTGGACATAATAGGAATCGAATCATTCCGCATGAGATGTGGAATAATAGGAAACCAAGTCTTAATCATATTAAGATTTTGGGATGTCCTGTTTATGTCAAGAAGACTAAAGTGGAGAAATTGAAGACAAGATCCCTCATGGGACGTTTCATTGGTTATCCTGAAGATTTCATGGGATTCTTCTTTCACCTACATGATGATCAGAGACTCATTGTGACCCTATAAGTCCACTTCCTACAAGATGAATTCATCTTCGAAGGGGGCAAAGGTAGAAAGATTGTTCTAGAAGAACAAAATGAAACTCCCTCTGAGACATCTGTCTAAGAACTAAGGCCTAACCCAATAGCAGAACAACCATCACGTAGATCTGGTAGAATACCACATAAACCTGAGAGGTATGGCTATCTACTGCAAGGGGAGCCTGTGCTTCACACTGTAGTACAAGAGGGTCATGAAGATGATCCTTGTACCTATGATCAAGCAATGGTGGATGTCAACTCTTCAAGATGGCGAGAAGCGATGGAAACAGAGATGGACTCCATGAAATCGGACCAAGTCTGAACTTTGGTAGATCTATCAAACCTATAGGATGTAAGTGGATCTACAAAAGAAAGATAGGTAGTGATGGCAAGGTTGACACCTTTAAAGCCAGGCTCGTAGAGAAAGGGTATAGTCAAAGAAAAGAAATTGACTATCAAGAAACCTTTTCGCCCGTGGCCATGATTAAGCCCACCCGAATAATGTTATCCATAGCTGCATACTTAGATTATGAAATATGGCAGATGGATGTCAAAACGACTTTCCTAAATGGATTCCTCGAAGCGAATATCTATATGGAATAGCCAAAAGGTTTTGTATCCGAGACCAATATCCATAAAGTATGTAAACTTGAGAGGTCCATATACGGTCTCAAGCAGGCATCTAGAAGCTGGAATCTCCATTTTGATGAAGTAGTAAAGGGATATGGCTTCATCAAGAACGAAGATGAACCCTGTGTCTACAAGAAGACTAGTGGAAGCAAAATCTCGTTCTTAATATTATATGTGGATGACATTCTACTTATAGGAAATGACGTGGGAATGCTCACTATTGTCAAGAAATGGCTTTCGAGTACGTTTTCCATGAAAGACTTGGGAGAAACGACTTACATTCTAGGAATTCGTATCTATAGAGATAGAACGAACAGAATGATAGGTCTTTCCAAGCCCTCTACTTAGAAAAGGTCCTAAAGAGGTTTAGGATGGATAATTCTAAGAAAGGGTTTCTTCCCGTGAGGCATGGAGTACACTTGTCCAAATCTATGTGTCCTCAAAGTGAGAAAAATAGAGAGGAGATGAGTAATGCACCCTATGCTTCTGTAGTTGGTAGCCTGATGTATGCAATGTTGTGTACGAGACTTGACATTGCCTATGTTGTAAGCGTGGTGAGTCGATTTTAGGCAAACACGGGAAAGGAACATTGGATAGTTGTGAAGAATATCCTGAAGTATCTTAAAAGAACTATGGATATGATTCTCATCTATGGAGGTGGAGACCTGAAGATGGAAGATTACACTGACTCAGATTTTCAATCTGATGTCGATGACCGTAAATCCACTTCAGGGTTTGTTTTCACACTTAATGGTGAGGCGGTGTCTTGGAAAAGTTCCAACCAAAGCACAACCGTGGATTCCACCACTGAAGCTGAATATGTGGCAGCCTCAGAAGCAGCCAAAGAACCTGTTTTGATGAGAAAGTTCCTTGGAGAACTTGAAGTGGTTCCTAGTTCACAGCTCCCGTTGCCACTTTTTTGTGATAACAAAGGAGCAATAGCTCAAGCTAAGGAACCAAGGTCTCATAACAAGTCTAAACACATTGAGAGAAGATTTCACATCATCAGAGAGATCGTTGACAGAGGAGAGATAGTAGTAATTTGTTAACCGCCCGTAACAACACGGAATCGAACAAATAATATAGTGAAAGTAAGATCGTCTCCACAGGGAAGGTTATCAAGTACCAAACAAAGTTTATCTTATTATTTAGACTATCGATTATCAAAGATTTGAGATTTTAACTAATTCAAAGCAGAAATTTATAAAAACAGGATTAATTATAAATAATTAACACAAATATAATTAAAACGAACAATCAATTAACGAAAGGCCTAGGGATTAAGATTTCATCAAGGTATTTCTATAGATTATTGACTTTCAATGGATTATCATTCTTGTTTAAATTAAAGACCCAATTTCCTTAAATACACGAATACTCTCCCGAGATCTTCATGAGTACCCACCTAAATTAATTGACGTCACTCCCATGATCAAAAACTAATTTAGATGAATCCATTAAGTTCTATGAATATTGTTTAACTAGTCTCATGCAAAATTACCAATATCCCTATTAAGCAATTTACACATGTCTATTAAATCCGAACCAATAAACTAATTCACCTCCCGGTACTTCTTATTTTATCTTAAATCATGCAATTGGTGACCAATCAATTACAAGCATTAAACACTCATTAATAGATAAACCAAACAAGAAATCACATCCATCAATCATCAATAATCCAAATCAATACACAAGACTACATCTTAAACCCTAGAAAATAATTTAGCTATACATAATTAAAGAAAAACAAGAAATAAATTGCATAAACATAAAGTTACTCATGTTCAACAATGGAGGATTGGAAGAATACAACTTGAGAAAATGAAGCTTTTCTCCAAGAACTCTTCAAGATCTCCTTTCTCTCTCTAGAAGTCTTCTTTTTTCTCCTTTTTTCTAAGAATGAATGAATTATGCTCTTCCACCTCACTCTAGCCTATATAAATGTTTTTGCCACTTTTTTTTAACTAAAAAGGAGTCTTAGATACATAAATTATGTCCATCCAAGTCATAAAATCGGCCCACAAAAATTCCCAGCTGCACAGTTGTGCAGTTGCCTGTGCAGAAATCTTCCTCTTCATTTTTCTTCAACGAAACATTCTCGTTTGGCCTTTCAAATGCATTTCTCCACATCCTCTTGGATAGTCTTCATTATTCTTGTAATAAATACTCCTTCAACTCATCAAAATCATCGCTTTTATGCCTATAAAAGCATTGAAACAACTTAGAAATCAAAATACATAAATTAGGCTAAAAATAAAGCAAAAGACTAACAACAAGGCATAAAATAAAGATAAATGTGAGGTAAATCATAATGAAAATATGTAAAATATGAGACCTAACAATAGTAGTGCAGAAAATAGCCTCAGCTGAAAATATAGCTGACCCATTCACCAAACCACTACCTCAGGCTATTCTAGACCGACACCTTGAAGGGATGGGTATAAGATATCACAATGAGTGGCATTGAGTGCAAGTCGGATATTGTCAGGATTATGCCCTCAGATGACTTAGAGGATAGAATGATAAGACATCTATCTTGCAATTAACTTATTTCGATATTATTAATAAAGACATTATTTAGTTTTCACTTAAATCTTATCTGCATCTATAAGTAGTGTAAAATGTTTTGTCCGTGATTAAAGTGTGATTTCACGTTTTGTGCGGCCATTCAACAACCGTATCCGGATTCCACTTCTTGATAGCTCCCAAAAGTTTAGGCAACCATGTAACTGAATCCTCCCACGTGCCGTATACAATCTCATTTTCACGTCGCAAACTGTATCAAACCTTCCCATACAAAATATCAAATTGCCATTTCTTTGTCACCATTAGTAGAATTAGACCGACCTTATATGACGGATCCTTCCTCACTTCTGGTAGAAGTTCATTTGCTATCATGTTTATGTCCAAGTTAAAGCGGTTCATGGAACAATCTTCAACAAGACATGTGTGTGGCCCTTCATACCTTGTAATTTTCCAAAAATTAGTACTCTGCAACAAACTTCCACACAGTCTAAAAGGGCATCCATGTTTGCATTTTATGGTATACACTGTCAGATTACTAATTGTCACCTTAAACTCACGTCGTGCATGCCGCACGTGGTAGTTTTTTACCGCTGCTTGCACGCTGAGTTTGTTGTCAAAAACTTTGCCCTTGCGAAGATTACCTTTCGCATGATCATAAATTATTCTCCGGGTCAAATCTGAATTTTGTCGATGTAGTGAATCACTTTCTACTTATGGATATGTGGTGGAGTAGAATGGGAGCACTTCACGAGGTCTTTTTTCGGCTCTTGTGGGAAGGACATCTTCATTCATTGGTACATTACTCTTATCATCTTTATCTTCATCCTCATCCCTCATTGCATTGTTGACATGTTCTTCCATTATGAATATGGATCTAACAGTCAAAATCATCACTGTCATCGTCACTCCCAATATCATCTTTCTCAATATTTACAAAATCACTATAGCCAAAATTGGGATGCTCAAATTCATGACGACTTTGTGAAGATAAACCTGCAATTAAAGATAAATATGATGACAACATGTAAAATTAAGAATAACAAGCAACGAATAAAAGGAATACAACCATTATGAAACTTATCAGAAGATTCATAATTATCTGCTTGCATGTCAGGAATTAGAAAATTCCTCGAATGGAGATTTGCCAAAGGGGAATTTTGTGTAGACTGACCTGCAATTAAATATAAATATGATGACAGTATGTAAAAATAAGAACAACAAGTCACAAATCAAAGAATACAACCATTATAAAACTTATTAGAAGATTCATAATTACCTGCTTGCATGTCAGGAATTACAAAATTTCTTGAATGGGATTTACCAAAGGGGAATTTTGTGTAGACGTGACCTGCAATTAAATATAAATATGACGACAATATGTAAAAATAAGAATAACAAGTCATGAATAAAAGGAATACAACATATATGAAACTTATTACAAGATTCATAATTACTTGCTTGCACGTCAGGAATTACAAAATCCAAAGGGGAATTTTGTATAGCTTCAAAACGCCCAAACAAATGACCCGTTGTAGAAGCATCTAAAAATGCAAATCACAAAAAGTTAAATGTTTTACATTCTGCAAAGAAAAGACAAATAATCTACACAAATATGAAATTTGGTAGTAAATATGATGACACAATGTAAATATAAGAATAAACTACCTTGATGCAAATCGTGAATTGTAGAACTCCCCACACCACTTGAAATAAAATCATGAAACTCACGATTTTCCCACACATGTGATTGTGACTGCGTATTTAAATCTAGTACCGTGGGTTGTGTAAAATACATCATGAATTGGGGTGGCTGTAACGACGTCACTTGGGTTAACGACGATTTGTATTGACCCTGATGTTGAATTGATTTTTTCTCAATATAAAGCTTGACGAATTCATCAACAACGTTAGGATCCAAGAAAAATGCTAAAGTATCATCGTCTTTGATCTCCATTGTCCTCTCCCTCATCACATTTCTCTTTTCGAATTCAAATTTTAAAATTACTTTTAATGAAAAATGATTCGGATTAGTTCTTGTTCTCGCATATAACTTCTCCAGCAATTCAGCATATGTGATCGTACGATGTATTCTCATGTTAGTGCATGGACGAGTGCTATATCTCACTGAATTTGAGTCTTCAATAATTTAACCATCCGTGTATATTAAAAAATTAACTGTGTTCGCCCTCGACATTTTCTATATAATATCAAAATTCAAACCATAAATTAACACTAAATTCAAAATTATACGTACAAACTATAGTTCAAAAAATGAAATTATACTTTTATATTACTAATTAAACCTAAAAGTTATAACTACTCCTTCGAAATTTTACATACTATGTAAACCTAAACATTTGAAATTATACTTCAAACTTATATGGAAACATAAATTGTATTCAACATGATATAACAAACTAATAATGATATCAAAGTTCAAACCATAAATGCTAAATTCGATATTATACATACAAAATATCACTAAAAATTCAAAATTATACATACAAATTATACCTAAACATCCGAAATTACATACATACAAATTATACCTAATCCAAAATTATACCTGAAATTTATATCAAAGTTCAAATCAAAACATACCTTAACACTAAATTCAATATTATACATAAAAGATATAACTAAAAATTCAAATTAAACGTACAAATTATACCTAAACATCCGAAATTATACCTAAAAATTATATCAAAGTTCAATCCATAAATATTAAATTCAAAATTATATTACAAATTACACCTAAATATTTGAAATTATACATATAAATTCAAAATTATAACATAAAAATCGAACTAATTTAAACTCTAATTTGATTCGAATTAACATAAATTCTATAATGTAATTTATGAACGAATTTAACAAAACAAAAAGTATATGAAAGTAAAAGATTACCTTAAATTCTAAAATTTGGAGAAACTTGGAGAGAATTTTTGGAGGAAGGATTTGTTTGGAGAAATTGCAGGAAGGAACGATTGATGTGGAGAAACTGTAGGAAGGAAGAATTTGAAAGAAGTAAAAAAAGAAGAAAGAATCTGCACCCTTTACGTTAACCGCTGTCCATTCCGCGCTGCCCGAGCGCGGAATGGGCAAAAAGTAAAAAAAAAATGTCCATTCCGCACTCGGGCAGCATGTAGTGGGCATATATATATAAAAAAATTATTTACATTCCGCACTCGGGCAGCGCGGAATCTGCCCATTCTGCGCTGCCCGGGCTCGAAATGTGCTATTTTTTTATTCCGAATTTTTCTTGTATTATTTTCTTAATTTTTATTTATTTTTGTATTATTTATTTTCCCCAAGAATTAATGATATATATCACTTTTCTACTATATTTTAACATCAAACCTAATCATTTTTCTCTTGGTCGAGTAAGGTTAAAAAGAAATTCTAGACACATTTTATTTATCGAATAATTCTTGTTTAGCTATGATTGAAATGATTTAAAATCAAATACTAATTTGGATAGTTGAAAATTTTGTGGAGAATACCAAATAGTGAAGGTGTCTCAATATTCATACATAATTTACACCACACTTGGTATGATTTGCCATGAGTCAAAGTTCAGTAGATACTAGATAGCTTCAATTCAATGATTATTATTTATTATAATATGGGTCCATCCAAGTCAAAATAGACTGTCAAATGTCAGTTCAATATGCTTTTGCTCACACTATATATAATACATAGGGTAAACTTGCTAGTTCACAATATATATATATATATATATATATATATATATCATTTAGGTGAGTATTACAAATTATAATTGATTAATCCTAACAAATATTTGGGCTTTAATTATATAAACTACATACTATGATTATTATTTTTCTAACAAATACATATGATGAAGGTTGATCGTTTTAGGATCAGAATTGCTATGTTTATTGATGTGCCCTTATGTTAAAAAGAATTCCACCAGTTTTATTTATTTTGGAAATTCGAGGAGCTTTAATTTAGTAGAAGTCTTTCAAGTGAAATATATAAAATGATCTCGTTTAATTTACCATGAGAATTTTGGGTGGATTTGAACCAAATAATCACATTATAAACATATTATTTTTTCTATAATAAGTTATAACACTTAACAAGTGATTAATAAATTGTGACAAACCTGGTCTTGAAAAGAATTTTTCCAATTAAAATCACATTAGATCCTCTATTTCAAAATCTCGTCTCATCCCATATTGATGCACTCACAAAGTGTACAAAATCAATTTCATTAATATTTTCAAGGAAAAATATGAGAACACGTGACACATTTATAAGTAATGAAATACAAGATAAAATCTCATTTATAACAAGTGACCTGAAATGAGATTGTTAGGGATGCAAAACATCGGAGTATGATGAAAATAAACAATAGTTAAAATCCAACCTCTAAAATTACAGAAAGGATTTAACGCAATTCGACAAACTGCCTGCATCTACAGGTCAACACTGAATTTAAATATTTATTTATGGAGTCAATCATCAATTACAATTTACAATCCTATATTTATAAAATGAAAGACATGATATATAATGAAATTATAACCTTTCCACACAGGAAACATAATTCTATTTCTCGACTATTAGAAAAAAAGATAATCATAATACAAGTCAATTGCCAAAACCCAAGACAAAACAACAATTTTGCGCTACACGATGCCAATCCCGCAGTCAAACTCGTGTTGCTAAGGTCACCCCCGTGTTGACTATGGTCAAACCACCCTTGATTTTCTTGGGACCCTATTTTTGCTTCCGTCTTGACTTACTTCAATCTTTTGTATTAATCGGTCTCCATAAATCCATAAAATTATATCTCATTTAAACAAGATCCGGGAATATTTTGCTAATTTTCTAATAATTTATGATTTAATTAAGTTCATTTGATAAGCAAAGAATGAAATCCACGTTCCACATGGGGGAGCCTCGAAAACTTGTTAGAATCGTACAAAATTCCACCTGGTTTAATTCCTCACTTTTTGACTTTTTATATTATTACAAGGGAGAAAAAGAGAGAATATTTAGATCAACTTTAAAGAAATATAGTAAGAAAGAAAAACAAAAGAATATTTTTTGGCCATCTTTTTCGCATGAGTCGAGGCGTGGCTAAAAGTGTGATGAATCATGATAATGATGATCATAACGTCAGTCGAATGACAATCATCACAACAATTCATGTCTTAATACATGCTATTTTATATTTAGGATTGGAGATGAATAGTTTTACTTTATACTTATCGTACAAAAATAAACATAAGCCCGATACTCTTTTCCTCTTAATTTAAAAATAAATAGTTAGGGCGAAATTTGTAATGACAACTTTAACAAATGAAATATTATCACAAAAATTAACAGAAGCCCGATACTCTTCTTTTCCTTTTAATTTAAAAGAAAAATAGTTAGGTCGAAATTTATAATGACAACTTTAACAAATAAAATATTATCATTATAGAATGTTTTGTTCGTTTAAATTTTGTGGAATGTATAACCCAATTAGAATACTATAATTCAACTAACATGTAAATTGAAAAATAAGCTCCAGAGTGAAACACAATATTAATACTTCTATTTATATAATTAAAAAAATTAGTTCGGGCAAAACACATATTGACGTCCCTAACAAAAAGAATATAAGTGCTATAAAATGCTCATTTTAACAAAACTTGTCAAGACACATAAAACTATTCAGTATTTAGTTTCAATTTGTTATGTTCGTTTAATAAGATTGAAACTCATTCAAGTTTGATTCCATTTCTTAAAAAATAAAAGAGTGTATGTAAAAGGATCAAACTACTCGATTTTGACTTGATTAATCCTCATCCAAGCACGTTCCAAATGCAATTATACCAAATTCAAAGAAAGTCTTGAATTTGATGTTCAAATATATATACACTTTGAGTCGATTCAAATAATATATAACCCTAGACATCAATAATATCAATAGGACTAACAAGTTTGATGTGTAGCAATAGTAGAGCTTATGTCAATTTTGACTCAACCCTTGCCCCCTCCAAAAGAAAATAAAATTAGATATAACTTTTTACATGTCGTAATAGAAATATATTGTGTTTAATTATTTATTTGGTAAAAATAAGGGTTTAGGATAATAAGTCTAACAACATATCTAGAAGAGACAAGACAATTTTCTTTGTTAAAAAATATTTGATTTGAAGTTTGAAATATAACTATTGTTTATTAGGTGAGCTTCTTATTTTAGTTATAAGAGAGTGAACAACTGTATAAATTCAATCAGTAATTTATGCGTACCCATTATTAGATTGACTATCGTAAACAAATTAATAATTAAGGGCATTCGAAATCTATATCGTAAACAAATTAATACTTAAGGACATTCGAAATCTATATCGTAAACAAATTAATACTTAAGGGCATTCGAAATCTAGATCACATATAAAAAATGAAAATTGGAGACTAGAAAGAGGAATTTTAATTTGGAATGTTATGGGAAAATAATGTGCAATGTGTACAGAGTTAAATGGTGTCCCACAATCACACTCACAATCATTAATCCCACTTCCAATCTTCCCAACTGTCTACTTGTCTACATTCTTCTATTTTGCATTTATCATCTTCCAATTATCTACCCCTTCCACAGTCTTAACAAATATATCTACACTCCTATCATTTTACCAATTTGTCCTTAATTATTCACATTTTTCATTAATTTAATTTATTTTATTATTTCCCCACGGGGTGTTTTTTTTTTGGGGGGGGGGGGGGGGGGGGGGGGGGGGGCGGGGGGCGCCGACCTGGTTATAACTTCAATAACAAAAACCTTTTAATTTTCATCATTTTCCAACTGTAATGAATGCATCGTTTAATTTGTTTGTAATGCATCAATAAATATCTTATAAATTCTTTGAAAAAACATTTGACAAAATTGTTGAACATGCAAATATAAATTTCGAAAATAAGATTTATAAGCTTACGATATGTAAAAAAAAATAGAAATCAAATTACTCCTTATAATCTTAATAAATTTTATTTAATTTGATCGTTTGACTTTCATTTCAAACTAATAACTTCAATAATTGATTTGTGTTCATTCGATAATCTCTCTTACCTATACTCTTTAATAGATAAATTTTTGTGACAACTTTCATTTTATAGAGTTTACAAGATCAAGTTTTTACATATTGTACAAAGACCTAAACATGTCCAAAATGCCAAGATTTTTATTCATTTTCTATGTGTAAAATGAGTTTTGGTTGTTGAAATTAGTGGGCATTAGGAAAGTCCCACTCTAAGCATGAACGATTTAGTAGTGGGGTTGGTATGAACAATTATCTTCACAAGTTATCTTCTCTTACTTTGAATATAACGTAGAAAATAGTGAGAATTAATGTTTTAATAAAATCAACTAATTTCATCAAGTGCTCGATGCAATAATAGGCGCAAGCATTGACAAATTCCTTATGTAAAAAAGCAAAATTCTTAAAACTACAATTTTTAGCACAACGACTAATGGTGGAAGTCCGACATTTGATATCAAGTCACGAATTCAACTGCCGTGATGACACTGAGGGTCAATTGTGGAGGTGGAATTGGTGGCTTATGAGACACCATTAATGCTCTTTGCAGGCTGCAGTAATTGATCACATCGAGTTATCTATTCCACAAATGTGTTTTATCTCAAATTTTCGTTACATATGTAGAAAATATGTGTACAAGATCTACATGACTTGTATTTTTAAGAAAAAAAAATTATATACTTGACATTTATATGAGAAAGAAAATAGGTGATAAACTTGAATTTGAAGCAGAGATATCTGACTAACAATGGATAGGATGGGAATGGGATTGTTGAGCCTATGAGCTATGCTTTTGGTGGGGCCACAATCGAGAAATAGTGCTTTTTGTTCTATGGTTTAAATATTTGAATTAAACTAATGCTAGCAACATAATTTTTAGAACTAAATGTTCAATCCGATAATACGCTAACAGAGTTTAACCGAATTGGCAAAAATACACGCTTTTTTCCCCCCGGATAAATAACAAATACAGGCTCAAACACTAATAAGGTTTAATGGAATTGACAAAAACACACGCTTTTTTTTTCCTTGATAAATAACAAATACAGGCTCAAACAGACTAATTACGTAAGAGTCCACAAAATGTGGAATTGCAGGCATTTGTCTTTTTTTTTTTTGGCAAATTACTTTCTTGGTCATGTAATTATAGGGTGGTAGCATTTTTCGCTCTATACCTTCAATAATTCCACTTTTAGTCCTAAAATTGACCCAATTCAATTTGAGTCCTTTTTTTTTTGACCTTTTTGGTTATGTATGACACATTTAGTCTTATTTAGCAAAAATAAAAAATAAAAAAAATTCACACGTTTAGTTTTACTACTGTTAAATTGAAAAAGTTAAAAAGCTCCGACCAAATTAGTGCCCGAAACATAGCACTTGCTCTCACACGTGATCGGAGGCTATTTTGTAATAAAAATGAAATAAAAAAGCTAGTCATTCCCAACAGCTATAACAGACATATCGGATTTATAAAACCCTGCATTCTTCCCCAAATTCATTCTTCCAAAATTACACTAATTACTCTTCAATGCCCTTAATAAACAAGTGCAAACTCAACCTAGAAAATTGAATTTTACCTCTACAAATTCAATTTCAACGAAAAAGGTGAAATTCAGCTCAACCAAAAATAACACATGAAGTGAATAAGGTGATGTGCAAATCTTTAGTTTAAGGACTAAAGTGTAATCATGAAAGTTATAGGACGAAAAGTGCCACCATCCTATTTTTGCACCTTAATTACAGGATAAAAAAATAATTTTGCCATTTTTTTTCATTCAACTTGATTTATATTATTTGTGTCGTAATTTTCGTTGCACCTAGATTTGTTATGTTATTCATTGAATGATTGCGATTGACATGATTTTCATCAATAATGTTGCTTAAGAAAATAATTAACAACCTATTAAAATACATATTCCAATGTTTGTGAGACATGAGACGTGTGTACAAGTTTTTTTGTTTTATTTCTATTTTCACCACATGTATTCCCACCATATATATTGGAGGTGGGACTAATTTTATTCGTGGTGGGAACAATAAGATCAAATCTCTTTCAAAAAAGATTTTGAACTCTATAGGTAACAAAAATTCAACTAAACTACTAACTCGTTTTTCACTGAGACAACAACCCTTGGAGCTACAAATGAGATTTTCTATTAATTTTTGTATCCCCTATTGCGTATTTTGATAAATAACACATATAATTATTGATTTTTTTTTCAAATACGTGTCATTTACTCAATACTTTATAATAAGAGATGCAATGCAATAAACTATCCTATCTGCTTGAGATGGCATATAAAATACTAAAAATAAAATAAAACCAGAAGAAGTTCCCAAATATCTTTTAGACAAAATTAATACTGACATGCAACCCAAATGCATATATAATTAAAGCGTGCACAATAAATGCAAGTAGATTATTAAAACAGAAAAACAATAACAAACATATCCCTGCCAAATCTTGATATATATTAAAAACAAGATTTTAATTCATGGGAAAGCAAATCAAGGAATATCTGAAAACAAACCTTGATGGCTGATGCAACATAAATTTGTTTAAAATAGAAAAATACAATAACCCTGCTCAAAGAAAGGAAATCAAGGAATATTTGAAAGCAAACCTTGATGGCTGGTGCAACTTAAATTTGTTTAAAATAGAAAAATACAATAACCCTACTCAAAGAAGCAACTGTTGTAATTATATTTATTAATATGAAGGAAGAATTAATCAACAACTACAATAAGTTTATCCGTGAAAACAAGTAATAAATCTGTTTTAGGTGGATAAAATTGGAGAAGTATAAAACTTACATACACTTTCAAACCATAATTCTTTTTCCCCTTCTTTCTATGTAGCATTTAATGGATATATATCGAGTGACTAGATATATAATAAAACTGTTATAATTTGTTTAATATCTTATAATTATCTGTCTTCTAAAAAAGTCTAGATATTTGTTGTACATCTAGGGACCAGTAAATTGGTTGAGAGCAGCATCTAAGAGCCTCTCCAATGGAGAGCTATTCCCCTGCACTATTTTAGCGCAGGGGAACAGTGCAGCACTATTTTTAGCGATGCACTGTAGCTGAGAGCTAAAAATAGCTCAGAGCTATTTTTTTTTTGTCTTTTTTTTCCTTTCATTTTTACCCCCAAAAATTTGTAATTAGTCATTTCAGCCCCTTCTTTCATTTCACATCCTTTCATTTTAGCCCCTTTATTTTGTATTTATCTTCTTTCTTGTTTTTTTCAATTAATGTATATATTATTTTAATTTAACCAAAAGAATAAACATTTAACTAAAAGTAGTACAAAATGCATATTCCATATAATTTAAAACATTGAAAATCAACTTCAACATAGAACAATGTTACATAAATACCTAAAATTACACAATTGAAAGGGAAACATACATAATACAAGTTAAATAAATTAAACAAACAACAATAATTTAAAATGGTGGTAAATCGGATCCACTTCCTCCCCCAAAATTAGGAAAATAGTCACCATAATAATTTGACGCCGACGATGGATGTGGATATTGATTTTGTTGAGCTCTTTTCTGTATAATAAATGCTTGTTCAACTTGAATAAAAGCGCGAACCGTCTCATCAGTGATACAACTCAAGTCTCGCGCTAAAATTTTATCTTCTCGTGCAAGTTTTTTATCTTGTTTATGCATCTCAATTTGTTGTCGTCTCAAAAGCACTTCTTGTTCTTTCAAATATATTTCTTTTGCTCGCATCTCAAAATCTCGTTCTCTGTCTTCGGCAGCCTTCCTCATTAGAGCAACAACCTCTGCATTTTGTGCTCTCAAGTTTTCAACAGAGATGCTCATATTGAACTCCGGAATGCATTAATAGAGCATTTATGGGAGCAACTTGGTAATGCACAAGACAATAGTGAATAATTTTGTCAAGTCCTTTTCAATCATGTTGTAATATTTTTAATTGATCAAATATTATGTTTGTTTTGTATGCTTATTTTATATGAACGTTTTTTTATGTAAAATATAAATGTACGAAAAATCCGGTCTTTATATTATTGAGTAATTTTTAATTATATTTTACAAAATAATGAAGTAGTTTAATAAATTTCAATTATTTAATATTATTATTATTAAAACTCTCAAAAATTATTTACTTGGATGAATATGTAATACAAACATAAAATTTGGGGTATTTGTGAAATATGAGAAATAGTATAAATGAGGTGTAAAAATATTATTATTATAATGAATAGTGATTTAGAGCAGAATATAGAGCAGTACATTGGAGTTAATGTACTGTAGCAGAGCTAAAATAGAGATAAAGTTTGAGTTATTTTAACTCCATACATTGGAGATGGCCTAAGGGACCCTTTTCTACATGTTGTATGAGTCATATTTGGGAGCTCTCGGGAATTGAGCTCCATTTATGATATTCACCATCACATATATATCTGATGATGGACCCTCACATGTTTAAATAAATATGTGATGGAAATTACCCGAAAATCCAACTCCAAATAATGCCAAGTATCACCCATGTTTTATATATAAATCAAATCTTGTATGCAACAAATAACTGAAATGATGACACATCTATCTATATAATAAATTGGCCATTATTTATATTACATTCAAGACCTATAATTTTTTTCTACCCCACTATTGGAGGATATGTCAATCACTGTCACACAACTAGTTAGTAAAATTCCCACTCCTATTATGTCATTTCACACACACACACTGCGAGTGACGTGCAAAACTTATTCTCTTCCTTAATACAAGTAAACTTCAAAAGTATCCTGAAAAGTTTTCACATTTGTCTCAACATTTGTCATCCCCTGTGAAAGTACAAATATACCCTTTTACCCTAAACTATATATATTTTTTTCAAAATTAAAGGGAACCCTATTTAGTATTTACTTGTGATATCAACATTTAACCTATCAATTGAAATTCCAATAAGTTGGATTTAGAGTATAACAAATTCACACATGTCCTTCATATTTTAGGTCCGTTACAACATCACAAGAGATAAGTTTAACCACTCTTGAAGTACATCACATCTACATCTCCAATTGAAGTGAGAAATATCATCTTCCAATTTTTTTAGCAAAGCCTTTTTTTTTGGTGCCGTGTGAGGAGAATTCAAGATTTTCAAATAGTTTTTATCTTAACTGCATAAAAAAATAAATCACCTTCAAACTAAATATACCATTTCTAGAAGATCACCTGATAAATTAGATTCAGATGGAGCATCTTACTGAGTTGTTAATATCCAGCTACGTATTGGATCAATCCAAATCTTCATTTACACGATAATGTAATATTTTCTATTATTCGGAATGTGAATATGAGGTTTTCAATTTTCTGTCAAAATTACAAGTTTTTCTCTACATGAAACCACTAGTATATACATTTTTTTGTATATGTAACAGAAGATTTAAATTGATATCGAAAAAACTACAATAGAGTAAACCCAAATATATGAATATGGAGCTCTACTGAATTTGAGTCCCATTCTATTTGTCATATCTAGTCGAGATGGATCAGATCACTAGAATGCATATATAGTAAAGACTCCATATGGATAAATAGATTCCTAACTAAATCTCCTAAATAAATTCTTCTTTAGTTAAGAGGATCATATCACCACATATACCTCCTAAAATAATCCATACATTACACAAAATATTTAAATTTTTTTACTAGTAATCCCCCAAATAAATAATGTTTTATTTTTGAGTGAAATTGCATTATAATTTTTTAAAACTACTTATCACTAGTAAATGGTAATGTCATGATACGCATAGTTTTGAGAATGGGAACATTATTTATTCATTACCCGACAAAGGAACCGAAAGCAAGGGCATTTAGGTAAATTCATAATTGGTTCGTGAGTTTTTGATTCGGTCCCCGGGTCGGTTTTTGTTCCTAAAAACTCGCTCACAACTCACAACTTCTAATTGCTACTTCACCTCCACTCCCCACTCATTGTACGTCTCTCGCATATACATACACATACACACCTATACATATAAATTATATTGTATCTATAGATATACACAGTCTAACTGTATGATATATATAGTATATATATATATAGAAGTAACACATCATTTGCATTGACTCCAAAAATTCTTTAAACATTTGTCAATTCATCTCGAGTGTCATAGTTCTATATATATATATATACACACGTATACTGATTACGGTTTCAGCGCTTTTGATTGAAGGTCCATATTCTGCAATGGACTCGTTACAGGGAAGAAAAATGAGCGTCTTCCCAAGTCTTGTGTTTACGGTGAGTAGCCAGAGAGTTTTGTTTCTTTTTTCTGCTGAAATCGAAGAAATGTTGGTGAAAAACTGTCGATTGCAGGTGCTGTTTTTGCATTCTGTGGTGAACGCTGAGCGGTTCAACACGAGGTTTTTGTTGGCGGATAATGCCACTAGGGGGTATGCTCTTTGTCTGTTGGGAAAATCATAATTAACTGTTAAATTTCAGATTTTTTTGGCAGTATTAGATTTTTAAAATTTTTTTTTTTTGTGTGTGTGTTATTCTTGCTGTTTTGTATTTATTTGCTCTAGAATCTAGATTCTAGAAAGTGAATTTGTCAGAAATTTTTTGAAAACAATTTGGAGGAATAGAGAAATTCTGCAGAATGCCTTTTTTTTTTTGGTCTTTGTTGAATATGTGAGATGTGACTAATGATCTTAGGTTGTAGGTGGAAAATTTTGTTTTTATGCATTACTGATTATTGGTGTTTAATTCATGATTTTTGTTACTGAATTCGAAGTTGGTCTTGAGCTGCAGCTTTGAACAATCTTTATTGAACTGGAAAAGTTGATAAAAGCTGTTTCTTGATTGTTAGACATAGACATGCTGAAGAATATTGTGCTATGTATGACATTTGTGGAACTCGTAGCGATGGTAAAGTACTAAATTGCCCTGTTGGTTCTCCGTCTGTCAAGGTAGTTTTCTGTAATTAGTGCATTCTAGTTGTTTAGATTACTCATTACTCAAATATTCGAGCTTCATCTGAGTATTTGATTTGTTTTATGTTGTATATTCGGGTGTTTTTGTTAACAGCCCGATGACTTGCTGTCAGCAAAGATTCAGAGTTTATGCCCTACAATTACTGGAAATGTATGTTGTTCAGAGATGCAGTTCGATACCTTACGGTCACAAGTCCAGCAAGTAAGAAATTTGAACTCTTTTGTTGATTTTACTATACAAATTACTGATCTTTTTTTTGTTACGATTATTTCTTTCTACCTTCTTCTGACAAAATGGATCACTCATATGTTCTTAGTTTATTTTTTGCAGGCAATTCCTTTTCTTGTAGGTTGTCCAGCGTGCTTGAGAAATTTTTTGAATCTATTCTGTGAGCTTACATGTTCTCCTAATCAGAGTCAGTTTATTAATGTGACTTCTGTTTCCAAGGTCCGTAATTCAACTCTCAATCACTTCTTGCCATTCTGAATTTGCGATAAGATTTTTTTAATTTGAGGAGAAAGATGATTCACTTTTGTTCTCTGCATCAACTACCAATTACTTTAACCAGTTATTATAACTTATTAGAAAGAATACTCTTGAATACTGTTCGATTTGCTAGTATTCAATCTTTATTACGTTCGATTTGCATCAACCACCAATTCGTTCTCTTCAATGAAGAAACCGACTTGCAAATGCAGCTCGTATAAAAATTATCCCAGCATTGTACTTTTGAATAAGAATCATTTTATTATGTTCCTAACACTTTCTTTCTTTACCCTTTTCTGTATGTGTCCTATCTAGGTTGGTAACAATTCGACAGTCAATGGAATTGACTTTTACATAATCGACGCTTTTGGTGAGGGAATGTTTGAATCCTGCAAAGATGTAAAATTTGGTACCATGAACACTCGAGCCATAGAATTCATTGGAGCTGGTGCCACAAATTTTAAAGGTAATTCCGTCTCCATTTCCCTCACAGTTACAGGACATTCTAAAATTCCCCTTAATTAATTGTTATACAACTTCATGATATCTTTCTTTCTTTTCACTTTTTTTTGTTTATGGCAGAGTGGTACGCGTTTATTGGTAGACGAGCAGATCTTGGTGTACCTGGATCACCATATGCTATAAACTTTTTGCCAAATGCCCCAGAGGAATTGGGAATGAGACCTATGAACGTGTCCACATATTCATGTGGAGACACTTCGTTGGGCTGTTCATGTGGCGATTGTCCTTCATCGACAGCCTGTTCAAATTCTGCTCTTCCTTCTCCTCCCAAGAAAAGTTCTTGTTCAGTGAGAATAGGTTCTCTAAAGGTGAGATATAAAGAGTTAGTTTTAGATGCTCTCCTCGTTTTCATTTACGGGACATGCATCTTTGAACCTATAAATGATTTATAATTTAGTGTAAATTACATAGGACACTCCTGCTTGAGACCTTAATTACAAAAACACCCAGAGGTATGAAAAATTACAAAACTTCCTTAGCTAGTATAAGCATATTGCAATTTCACCACATGTGAGTGAAGCAGATTACAATTTCACACACTGTTTTTCGAGTTTTTAGGATTTGATAGGGGTGTCCTGGTAATTTGCAAGACCTCTTGTGGTAATTGACAATTAATTGAGGGGTGTGCATGTAATTATCCCTGTTACTTATGATTCACATAATAAAGAAAATTGAGAAGCTGTATTTATCCATTCCTTATAAATGCAGGCAAAATGTGTTGAAGTTGCAGTAGCAATATTGTACATTATATTGGCCTCGGTATTTCTTGGGTGGGGATTCATCCACAAGAAAAGAAAAAGGAGCCCCACGTATAGAACTAAACCGTTGGTTAATGTCCCCAATAGTGGGATCATTCGCCGTGCAAACAGTCAAAAAGATGAGAATATCCCTATGCAGGTGCGTGCCAATATGAACTTCAAAGTGATGTGTTTGTTCCTTGAGTTGTGTTGTTCCAACTCTGATTTAATTGTCTCTAGTTTTTTTTTACACGCCACTTCTGAGGTTTGTGGTGCCAAGAAATAGATCATTATGAAATAAGTTTGAATTTTTACCGTTTTCTTTGTGATAAATAAACATTTCTACAGCTCACTATTTTTCCTTTTCTTTGTCCTGTCACTTTATCTGCGTTTGGATGAACATTTGGAGCTAAGGATTTAAAGTAGCTCCAATGTTTAGTGGATTTGAAATCCATCATCATGACTGAAAAAAGTAAAATTGGTTACAATGGGATCCAAATTTATTAAAATTATTCAACATGTAAAAGAGATTTTGTTATTATGAATTTGAAATCCTTAGCTCCCAAATGGTCGAATCCAAACACAACCTTAGAGATTTCTGGTGCTCCTTTTTACATACTAAAAGTGATTTTCTAAGGTGCTCTGTTGTTCGACCATAACTCTGGTTCCGTATCCTCGTCGTTTTTGGTGGATATTCATGTAACATGTCTAACCTTCAATGATTCCTCTAATTTTCTTAATTCTCAGATGCTTGAGGATGTTCCCCAAATTAATAGTGGAGTACAACTTTCAATTGTGCAAGGATACATGTCAAAGTTTTACAGGTAATTTATCATGTCATTGAGTTAATCATAGTCTGCATCTGTCTAGGAATATATAATAATAATAATAGTAGTAATAATAATAATTATTAATATATATTTAAGAATGAGACTGTGACATGTTTGATTGCATAACTATTTCAGGAGATATGGAACATGGGTGGCCAGAAATCCTGTCCTTGTACTGTTTGCGTCAGTGTTTCTTGTTCTAGTTCTTTGCTTAGGTCTTATCCGCTTCCAAGTAGAGACGAGACCTGAGAAGGTAATATTGTGATCTTCTAAATTTTATTGTAATTAAAACTACTTTGGGATTGTGCTGATCATAGTCGATTTTCTTGAGTAATTTGAATGGACTTTATGCGTCAGCCTCTGATATTCATATCTTCATTTGCTTTAATTGTATGAATTAATAAGACCTCGTGAAACAATTTTGCCAAAATTCTTCTGGTGAAAGCTTTAGGCATTTGGTGCTACTAATCTTTGGCGAACACAATTTTAACCTGGTTGCTTCCTTCTCTGTGTTGCTCATTAAAGTTTTAGCTTTTTCCAGCTAACGCTCAAATAATTTATATTTTTCTCTTCAAAATTTAAATGAGTGTTTGAACCATTACCTTTTTCAGTTGTGGGTAGGACCAGGAAGCCGAGCTGCGGAAGAGAAACAATTCTTTGACAGTCATCTTGCTCCTTTTTACAGAATTGAGCAGGTATTTATTTTATAGTTAATAATGCTAAAATTTTCTTTAGAAATTAGTCACATTGTGATTTTAAAATTGAAATTTGTCAGCTCATAATAGCAACAGTTCAGGACACTGCGCATGGAAAGGCACCAAGCATTGTGACAGAAAGTAATATCAATTTACTATTTGATATACAAAAAAAGGTAATGCTTGCTTGCGACTTCTAAGATTGTGCCATTTCTCATTCTACTTATATTGAGTAGATGATTTCGTAGAGGATTATAGATTTATTAATTTTGATAGGTGGATGCAATCAGAGCTAATTATTCCGGTTCGATGGTATCTCTTACTGACATTTGCATGAAGCCACTTGGCAATGATTGTGCCACTCAAAGTGTTCTTCAGGTACTATCTCTTGAGTAAAATGTCATTTTTGTCTATAATCTTATTTCTGGTATATTCTGCTGCTGATCATGTGGTTAAATTGATAATAGCTTTGTCTTTGACTCAACTAACTCAGCTTACGTATATATTTTTCTTCATCTCACATTTTGGTAGATGTTTAATGTGTTCTCTGATTAGACAGTGTGATCATATGGAGTCAAAGCCTTTATTTTTGCTTTGATAATTCAGATTCTGTATAACTAACAAATCTATACGTTTTTTTTTAATAGTATTTCAAGATGGATCCTCAAAATTATGATAGCTTTGGGGGTATTGATCACGTCGAATACTGTTTTCAGGTATTTTCAAACTCTTCATCTTTATAATAAACACTCCCTGAATCTATATATTTCTTCCCTTTCGCCTTTTATGTTCTTCTTTCGAGAAAGGGAAACTTATTTGTCTATCTTTAGCATTATACATCAGCGGACACATGCACGAGTGCATTTAAAGCCCCTCTTGATCCCAGCACTGCTCTTGGTGGTTTCTCTGGGAATAACTATTCGGAGGTATTATTTGGCCTATTTTTGGTCAATTGTTGCATATATGAAAAATGTACAAAATTAATGTTTTATTGCAAACAGGCTTCAGCGTTCATTGTGACTTACCCTGTGAACAATGAAAATGACAAAGAAAGTAATGGTACCAAGAGAGCATTGGCATGGGAGAAAGCCTTCATTCAGCTAGCCAAGGTTCATATATGTTCATATTAATAGTTATATGGGTTATGTTTTCTAAAGTAAAGCATCTCTCAAGTAGTTTCAGAGATGAATTTAAAAAGATTAAATTCTGCATATGAAGGGAGATTAGTGTAAATTCATATTCAGCTAATTTGTATCAATGTATTGCCTAGTATACTAAATCAGCTCGCTTATGCAGGATGAACTTTTACCCATGGTGAAGTCTAAGAATTTAACACTAGCATTTTCATCAGAAAGTTCTGTTGAGGAAGAATTAAAAAGAGAAAGTACTGCAGATGTTATCACTATTGTGGTAGGGAAATGAATCTCTCTCTCTGTCTAAACCCCACAAACCTTTTTAAACAAAATATTTGCTGATTTCAAATGGAAGACAATCAAAACAATTCCTTAATAAAGTGAAAGAAACTCATGCTGACATTTTATTCAGCATTTTCTACTTCCTACTTCTTTTGTATATATATAATATAAAATCCAGTTATCAAAATCCGTTAAATGTCGAAAGTATTTCTCATTTTTTTGCTATTCACACAAATTTTTTTCCTCTGTTTCAGATAAGCTATCTTGTAATGTTTGCTTACATATCCTTGACCTTGGGAGATGTTCCCCGTTTCTCCTCCTTTTATATCTCCTCTAAGGTATGATGTAATAGAAAAACCTTTTGTCGTGCATGTTTTGAAGTTTCTGATGCGTACTAAAGGAATTATTGAAACCGGGTTATTTACTTGTCTCTCTCATCCAATTCTATATAATGGGTGATCCCACTACAGGAACTTTTAATGTAAAGTATGTGTTTCTTTATGCATATTCCGTATATACAAGTAAAAAATTGATCAAATAAATACGAAGGCATTCAAAGCTTTCTCTCATCAATATGGTTGTATTGGACTCTTGGTTGCCCTGTGTTTAAAAATTTTAAAAAATTATAGAAATCAAGAATGATTCCGTAAGCTCAATTCCCTCAACACCCACCCCGCCACTCCGCTCCCTGAATAATCTTTCTGCATTTAGTATTAGAACTAAAGATCTTTTTATATCTCTCTTGGACTAAATCTGTGTTTCATTTATGAAAAATAAAAGAAAATATTTAAGTCACAATGTAATTGTTTCGAGGAGTGTATTTTACAGTGTAAATCCAAATGTTTTTGCTTTCTTATTTGTGATGCCATTTTCTAATCCCTAAGTATCAACTTTGATATCCGCGTTTTTGTTCAAAATATCTCCGTAGGTATTGCTTGGCCTTTCAGGAGTTGTGCTTGTCATGCTTTCTGTACTTGGATCAGTCGGGTTTTTCAGTGCAATTGGAGTAAAATCAACCCTTATAATAATGGAAGTCATCCCTTTTCTTGTTTTAGCAGTAAGTTCCATTTCTTATGGATTTGTTTGTTCAGAATTAAGAACTGATAGTGGTCAGTTTCCTATCCTGCATTTACTTGAGCATAATTGTGAAGTTTAGCTCCTACAATTTTACGTTATTTTAATCTTAATGAGTTGACTGGATTATTCTCCATGGTTATCAGGTTGGGGTAGACAATATGTGCATACTGGTTCATGCAGTAAAACGACAACAGGTAGAATTGCCAATAGAGGGACGAATTAGTAATGCACTTGTAGAAGTTGGGCCATCTATAACACTAGCTAGTCTCTCCGAGGTCTTGGCATTTGCTGTTGGAAGTTTCATTCCTATGCCAGCTTGTCGTGTCTTTTCCATGTTTGCAGGTTACAACTCCTTTTCCCTTTACAACTTAATTTTTGAACCCTTCAAATAGTGCCACACATTTTTTGTAAGTGCTTGATATTTTCACGAGATGTTGGAATCCTGTATATATCTTTCAGTATTTGTTGTATGACAAAGTTCTAAACAAATCTTTCATTAATGAGAGCAGTTGATTCCCGAATTTTTTTACTATTTCGATTTAATTAAAATAAATGGAGATAGATAAATTATACTCAACTTATTTTGCTACTTTGTTTCTAGTACATTTATATTAGTTTACTAGATTGATGCTAATCTACGAGAGTTTATCGATGTTTAGCAAACTATTCAGAGTAATACCAAAATTGATTAGTTTGGTTCTAAAGGACATGTGGCTGGAATAACAACCAAGTAACTTGATACATAATATAGGGCTCGTTTAATTTCTATTATGTGTTTTGTTTGCAGCATTGGCTGTTCTGTTGGATTTCCTTCTCCAAGTTACTGCATTTGTTGCATTAATTGTTTTCGACTTCCTGAGAGCTGAGGATAACAGGGTTGATTGTTTTCCTTGTATTAAAGCTTCAGGTTCGAATGCAGATCTGGATAAAGGTACTTTTGGGACTTTGAATTTCAGCAATCTATTTTTTTTTCAGGTTATCATGCTATGTCGTTGCATGTGCATGATAAAATAAAAGCAAAAAGCCTAAAAAGAGTACTTGTTCAAACTGTAGGCAGTCAGCAGCAGAAACCGGGACTACTTTCTCGATATATGAAGGTAAGAGATAAGCTTGATTGACTCTTTGTTCTAATTAAATTACTATTTTTATCTTATGTCTAATTATTATATGCCCTTATGAAGACTCTAGCACGTGTTTACTTGGAAATCAATTGACTTTTGAATAAATGATTACATCATCGTTTCACTTTCTTCATCATTACACATTCAATATGTAATTATTATCTTTCTGCTTTTTGATTTTTGCATAAGCTCTATCCGCTTTTGTTTCTGTTTTTTATTTTTGTCTGTCATATAATAATTGGTAATTTTTCTTTTTCTAGGAAATTCATGCTCCTATTCTGAACATTTGGGCCGTAAAACTACTGGTTGTATGTGCTTTTGTTGCACTTGCATTGGCAAGCATTGTAAGTTGTTGCACAATAAGCGCTATCCGCTCTTTGAAAGCTATGCTTTCACTATTGACGAAAAGTTAATTATTTTTTATTTATTGACCCCTGAAGGCATTATGTACAAGAATTGAGCCTGGTCTAGAGCAGCAAATTGTTCTTCCTCGAGACTCATATCTTCAGGTCTTATTGGTTTACTGCTTTTGTTTTACAATAATATGGATCTTTTCCCTTTGATATTTTATTATTCTTGTAATATCTTCTTTGCCTACAGGGTTACTTTAGTAATATCTCAGAGTATCTTAGAATTGGACCTCCACTCTACTTTGTTGTGAAAAATTACAATTTCAGGTATTTTGGTTAGACTTTTTCCCTACTCATCCTTACTTTGAATATTTATTTGTTGTGATTTCATTTTCTCTTTCATGAAAAAATCTTAATGTTAGTACCAACTTGTGTATCTACCTATACTCCCTCATCCTCAAAGAAAAAATATGAAAAAGGAGAGAATGGTAAATTGTGTTCTTTTGATATATTGTTTAGACATTTCAAGTTGATAAGCTATAAAATTTAAAGATGTTTCTGTTAATTCATTATATATTCACATTCAAAAAACTAAATACATAAGAACTCAATAATAATGTGTTACTTACCCTAAAAATAAACCTTACTTATTTTATTCTTAGAAGATACAAACAAAAAACAGTAAAAAGTTAAAATAGATTTGATAAAATTATCAATTTGAAGAACCAAAAGAAAAAAAAATAACTCTGGAGATCCAATCCAATAATTCGCAATCTATGGAGTGAAAGGTCATTTAGTTCAAAAATCATTAAACTTCAACAGTCTTGAGTGTAAAAGCTAGTTTTTGGTCTTTTCCGAATGAAAAGTTGGTGCAGTGAGTTTCACAAAATGTTTTTTGCATTTAAAAATATGTTTTAGGTTTTCTTAATTAACTTTCCCGCAATAGGGAAAATAAGTATAAAACCCCTGTGGTTACTGTTTATCAATTACTCTCTGTTGTAATTTCAAATTCACTTTCTGTTTATAGGCTTGCTTTCAATCTATGTCATGAATTTCTTATGATGTTCATGTTTTTTTTCCCTCAGTTCAGAATCAGGCCAAACAAACCAGCTCTGTTCCATCAGCCAGTGTGATTCTAATTCTCTTCTAAATCAGGTAAAACCATTGCATTAAGAACATAATGTTTTTAGCCTATATTGTCTGGATCTTATCCAGAATTGCCTTCTTTAATTTGACTAGAGATCTTGAACTTGAGATAATCATTTTTCCAATATGGGAAATTTCATACCACCCACTTTGATACTAAATGAGGATAAGATATGAATGATGTCATAAAGTGAGATATTGACATTTCTATATGTTATCTAATGGTCCAGAACCCAATTGGGCAGTACCCAAGTGGGTAGAGCATCTTATGAGCCCTCTAATGACATGTCTGCATTAGTTTAATTTCCTTTTATGATTTCTATTTCTAACTCAAAAGGTCCTCATTTGTGCAGATTGCGAGAGCGTCTTTAGTACCAGAGTCGAGTTATATAGCGAAACCTGCAGCTTCATGGCTTGATGATTTTCTTGTTTGGCTCTCTCCTGAAGCCTTTGGCTGTTGTAGAAAATTCACAAATCAGACCTATTGTCCTCCCGATGATCAGGTCTCCCATATTTCACTTGTTATTTCTTTATAAATATTCAAACTCTTTTTTGGAAATTATTGCCTTTGAACAGTTATTCTTGTGTCAGTTGAGTTCACATTTAATTGATTTTAAAAATTTCTCAGGGTTCAACTTTAATTAAAAATGTTGCTGATTTTATTGCGAACAGATGGTTTTAAATTTCTATTATTTTTTCTTTTTGTGTTTTTTACGTCCGAATCCTAGAAATCTCAAAGGTATTACCAGGACAGTACTGTTTGAGATAAGGGCATTTTTCAATTTCCACCTTAGTACATTTAGCAAGAAAATAATTATGCTATGCAAAATTATTATTTCGAGCTATGTGATAATTATTCTTCTTTCTTTTATTCTTTGTATTTAAGGCGCTTCGTGATTTCCCAAACCTGATAGAATTTTTTTCTCCAGCCTCCTTGTTGTTCGCCAGATGATGGTCCTTGTGGACTCAGCACAGTTTGCAAGGATTGTACAACGGTAATTTGACCCTTTTAATCCTAGTATATATATTTTTTGTTTTGTTTTTCTTTTCTGATCTTACTTCGTACCATATCCAACCTCGAAGCATATATGAATGTTAACTCATATTCTTCAGTATCGAATAATAATTGAAATATTGACTAATGTTGGAATTCTTCAGTGTTTCCGTCACTCCGATTTACAAAATGATCGTCCATCCACTGCACAATTCAAGGAAAAGCTGCCATGGTTCCTTAGTGCTTTACCTTCTGCTGACTGTGCAAAAGGTGGAAATGGAGCTTATTCAACCAATGTTGAGCTCAAAGGTGCAAATTATAAAATCACTTTTTTCCCCCTTTTTTTTTTGAGGGTTTTTTTTTTGCTGTCTCTGAAATAGATGAAATTATTTCCACATGCCATTAGGCTATGAGGAAGGAATCATTCCAGCATCGGCTTTTCGTACTTATCACACACCCCTTAATAAACAGGTAACAGTGTTGTCTAGAAAATATTACAGCAATCTTTATATTCTCCTATGCTGTTCAAATATTCATGTGTGAATTGAAAATATTGTCATTGTTTTTCAGGCTGACTATGTCAACTCAATGAGGGCTGCACGGGATTTTAGTTCGAAGATGTCTGATTCTTTGAAGGTAGACAAAATTGTTTTTATTCCATTGAGTTTTTATTTACACAGTTTTAAACTGCAATTTGCATTATGCTGGCATTTACTTTCTTTGTTGCAGATTGACATCTTCCCATATGCCGTATATTACACGTTCTTTGAGCAGTACCTTAATATATGGAGGACAGCTCTAATCAACCTTGCTATAGCTATTGGTTAGTACTACTGACTCTCTTTATATGATATCTACCTCCTTTTTGTGCACTTTATTTTAATTATTATTTTCAAAATCTTCTGGTCTTTTTCATTTGGAGAAGTCATAGATATCCAGTGCGCGTTATATTTTAGGTCTCATTGCTTTGAAGCTTGTATTAATCGCATTTACTCCCACCATTATTACATCCCGCATTTTATGTCTAAATTAAGAAATTTCTAGTGAACAGACGCCTTGTCCAAGTCATCAAAGCTGATGCCTCAAGATTCTATATTTATGATGTTTTGGGTTCAAATAACACCAAAAATTTGGGTTTAGTCTACTTTCACATTAGTTTCTTCATTAGACGTACGCTTTAATTTAAAACGATTGTGCTTAATTAGTCTTTGATTTTTCATGTAATAAATGATGTAACTGGACCATTTTCTTTTTAGCGATTAATACTATAGTCAAGATATTTTACTTTTTTATGCAACATTTTTGCATTTCCATTTTTTCTTGTCCTATCTTTAAAACATGTTTTTTTTTTTTTAATAACAATCCAACAGGTGCAGTTTTCTTTGTTTGCTTAGTCATCACATGCAGGTCAGTAACTTCACTCTTACTAATTGAAAAATAACCTTATTCCATTATAAAAAGAATGATTGTTTTAATTCTCTTCCTGTTTTTGTATATTTTTCATGCTCAGTTTTTGGACTTCAGCAATAATTCTACTTGTCTTGGCGATGATCGTTGTGGATCTTTTGGTTCGTTTTCTTTCTTTTCAATAATTTGCACGGAACAATATTCGAAATTCTAACTCATTTTCATTTACAAAATGCCACTCTTTTCAGGGTGTAATGGCGATCCTAAATATCCAATTGAATGCATTGTCGGTTGTGAACCTAGTGATGTCAGTGGGTATTGCCGTCGAGTTCTGTGTGCATATAACACACGCTTTCTTGGTTAGGTTTCTCTCCTTATTTTTCTCGATACGATTCTTGTGTCTTAATGTGCTATATTTTGTTTTTCTTTTTGGAATGTGCATGCATAGGGGAGTAAAATGTGTTTAAGCAAATATTGTCAAGTATTTTTAAAATATATTTTTCTTCTGTAATTTTAAAATTCAGCTGGGGAGAAAGTAGTACTATATATATATATATTACATTTATTTAATATGGAGGGAAAAAGTAGGGTTAACTAAGAGTGGAAACAAATTGTCGCGAAATTTATTGGTACGGTGCGTTTTAAAAACTTTTTAATATTTAACCCTTGAAAAGAATGCACAGTTGATAATATAGAAAGTGTTTACCATGTCTTCTGTTAATATTAGGATTTTATCACTTCCAATAGTGCTTTACTTTTTAAACCTTTTGATTTTCCTTTGCTCTTTTCTCACTAAAATCTGAGGTAGCACAGCTCAAATAAAGGTAATCGTGAAATTATATATACATTTTGATTAGATGAGGAGTTTGATATGGCGTCATCTAAAAGGGTTAATCTAATGATCCACAAATTTTACGTTCTTATGTTAGGTGACAAGCGGAGATAGGAATCAACGGATGAGGGAAGCTCTGACAACAATGGGGGCTTCTGTATTCAGGTTTAAAAATTTTCCCTTTTAATTTTAAGAAAATTGTGTTTTTCATTGTTTTTTAGCTTGAATGTTACTTCAACCACCCTGAAAGACTCGTATGACCTGAATCTTGATTACGATAAAAAGAAAATGATTTGGACTTGTGGATTAAAATTGTTGGAAATTTTTGTTAAAGGATTCAAAATTCGTAGCATCTCAAGTTATCTTAACAAATGCCATGGATTTGAAATATATCCTTAGCTCTCAATTTTTTCATTGCGTGCATTCCTAAGCAAATTCCAATTGTCTTAGCCTATTGTGTATGGTTAAAAAGAAAAGGGTAAATTATAAAGAAATCCCAGTGTGAAATTCTAATACAAAAAACACCCGAAATTTGAGAAATAACCGTAACTTCTTTTGTCACTAAAAACATATTACATTTCACCACTTGTCAGTAAAAAGAACACAGTATCACTCCTATTTTTCGAGTTGCCACGATCTCATAGGGCATGTCTTCGTAATTTGTAAAACTTCAAAGGGCGGCTGGAAATTACCCAATAAGTGAGGGATTGTGTATGTAATTATGCCAGGAAAAAACAATCAGGACCATGTTATATTATCTAAACACAAATGTCATTCGTTAACTTTATTAAATATAAACAATTATCTATAGACTTATATGCAAAACCTCTTTTAAGAAGACGTGATTCATCAAAGTTTCAGTTAAACTTGCCAATTCTTGTTCATTTTTTCTTGCAGTGGAATCACACTTACGAAGCTAGTTGGAGTGCTTGTTCTATGCTTTTCGAGGACAGAAGTTTTTGTGGTCTGTGATCTCGCAAACTAAGATTCATACATCAAAAAAGAAAAGTTCTACTTAAATTCTAATGTTTGTTTTTTGATTTGCAGATTTACTATTTCAAAATGTATCTTGCTTTGGTGCTTCTTGGTTTCTTGCATGGGCTCGTCTTTTTACCTGTAAGATCTACATTCTCCTTCACATCCGTTCCTTTAGTCTTTTTGTTATTAGTTGGAAATCAGTCGAAAATTTCATGAGATACACATGAGTAAATTAGGTGGACTCCTCCTTAGTAAGACCTTAATTACGGAAAACACCTCGAAGTTTGAGAAATTGTAATAACTTCCCTGCTAGTAAAAGTATATCAAATGTAACCTCCTATTGGTAAAAAATAGATTACAATTTCACCAATGTAAGTAAAATCATATTACTATTTTCAGTAAAAATTATATTACAATTTCGCCCATGTTTTTTGAGGCGTTGGGGTTTGAGAGTGGGTGTTTTGGTAATTTGCAAAATTTTAAAAGCTCGTGGTAATTACCCAATGAGGTGGGTGTGCATGTACTTATCCCTAAGTTCCACTAACTCGTTTCTGAATATGAGATAACGATTTCTGTGCTTTATACTTACGGATTATTGTTTTTTTCCTGTGTTGTGTAGGTGATATTGAGCATGTTTGGTCCACCATCAAGGTGCATTCTCATAGAGAAGCAAGAGGATCGGCCATCTACATCGTCTCAATTTTAATCTAACACCAATGCATTGGAAATCAGTTTTTTTGTAGGGGAGTTAATTTATTTTTCTTTTATCTTTTTGGATTTTTTTATTTATTTTCATAGATGGCTAATTGCATGTAAAAATAGTTAGGGTAAGTTAAATGTGGTAATATCCAATTGTAAAGTAGATTTACACTGTTTCTTTTGAGAAGTTAAGAGAAGAAAACGTGTTTTATCTTGCATGTTGAGGTTAAAGTGCTATATATCTTTGTAGGTAATGACCATTTAATCATCTTGAGTTTTGTAATATTATAGTTGATTCTCATATTCTATTAATTTGTGTACGTTAACTTGCATTTAAAGGCTTCGAAGGCTTTTCTGTTTCCAATTTGTTTTTTTGTCTGAACCAAGGGTGTTTACCATCGGCAGCAGTGACTAATTCCTTTTGTCGCAGGAGTTCTCCCATTGGAGGTAAACTGTTGGCCATGAAATGTGCTCTATTTCAATGGGCGAGGATCGAACTACAAACCTCATGGTTAAGGGACGAATCGAGCTACCATCACATCACACCTCGTGATTTTCCGTTTCCAAATTATGATAGCAATTAGTAAAATTGAGGAAGTTGGATCAAATATTTGCTATTAAGTATAGGTGACTGACAAAGATGCAATTTTATTTCTTTAACGTGGTGCAACTCCTCGTACTTAGTGTCTAGAGAGATAAAAGTTGGGAATTCCAACATATTTTATAAGATACCATCTTATTTTTAAAATAGTAAAAAATCACACAAACACACACACATTTATGCACAACACACACATTGCACATATTAACACATACAATGCACATATTTTCACTCACATCACATATTTTACACACACTACACACATTTTCACACACAAAATACACGTTTTACATAGTGCACACATTTTTACACACATCATAATTTACACACACCGCACACATTTTCACACACATCACACATTTTACACACACCACATATTTTCATACACACGAAATACGTTTTACACACTGCACATATTTTATATACACTACGCATATTTTACACACATTACACATATTATATACACACTACACACATTTTCACACATATATCACACATTTTCACACACTGCACGCACACTACACATTTCCACACATAAGACACATTTCCACACATACAACACCCAATTTACACACACTACACATAGTTTACACACACGACACATGTTTTACACACGCAAAATATATTTTACATACACTACACACATTTTACACATACTATACATATTTTACACACTACACACATTTTCACACACATGACACGTTTTATATACACTGCACATACTTTACAAACTGTACACATATTTTCACACACACGACACACATTTCCACACACACAACACCTAATTTACTCACGCTGTACACATTTCACACACTACATATATTTTCACACACACATCACACATTTTACACACACTATATATGTTTTCACACACACGACACACATTTTACACACTACACATATTTTACACATACTACATATATTTTACACACATTAAACATATTTTACACACACTAAACATATTTTACACACACTATAACTTTTCCACACACATCACACAATTTACACAAACCACACATTTTCATACACACACTGCACACATTTTTACACACACAACACACATTTTTACATGCACAACACATTTTTACGCACATAATATTTTACACACATTGCACACATTTTACATACACTACACATATTTTCACACACATCACACATGTTACATCAAAATCACATATTTTACACATACTACACACATTTTCACACACACAACACATCTTTCCACACACATGACACATATTTCTACACACACTGCACACATTTTACACATACTACATACATTTTACGACACTACACATATTTTTACACACACATAACATATTTTACATACACTGCACACATTTACACACAGTACACACATTGCACATATTTTACACACATTACATGGATTTTAAATACACTACATGCATGTTCACACACACAACACATATTTTCACACATAATTACACACTGCACATATATTTTCACACACATTACATATATTTTACACACACCATTCATTTTTACGTGCTATGTGTGTGTGAAAGTGTGCAATGTGTGTAAAACATGTAATATGTGCATAAAAATGTGTGTCGTGCGTGTGAAACGTGTTTCATGTGTGAAAATATTCGCAGTGTGTGTAAAATTTGAGTCGTGCTTGTGAAAATGTGTGTAATATGTGTGATGTGTCATGTGTGTAAAATGTGTGAGTATGTGTGCAACGCGTGTAATATGTGAGCTATGTGTGAAAATGTGTGTCGTGTGAATGGAAATATGTGTAGTGTGTGTAAAATATTTGCAATGTGTGTCAAAATATGTGCAATGTGTAAAAATGTGTGTAGAATGTGTGATGTGTATGTGAAAATATGTGCAGTGTGTGTAAATATGAGCTGGATGTGAAAATGTGTGTAGTGTGTGTAAAATGTGAGTTGTATGTGAAAATGTGTTCAGTGTGTGTATAATATATGTGAAGTGTATGTCAAAATGTGTACACTGTGTGAAAATACGTGTAGTATGTGTAAAATGTGTGATATGTGTGTAGTGTGTGTAAAATGTGAGTTGTGTGTGAAACAGTGTACAATGTGTGTAAAAATATGTTCAATGTGTGTAGTGTGTGTAAAATGTATGCCATGTGTGTGGAAATGTGTTGGTCCCAAGAGGCATACGAAAGGGTCTAGAAGGGGGGGGGGGGGGGGGTTTGAATAGACTCTGAAATCTTTTTCGACTTCAAAAGATTTCGTATTAAAATGGTTTTTTTTTTTTTGGATGCTTGAAATGTCTAACGCTTGACTTAAGCGTTCACTTAAAATATAGGCGCTTTGGCGAAGCGTCTGATGAAGACTGTTTTTAGAAAGTTAACTTAGACTTCAAGATTTGAATACTTTACCAAGTAGGTTTAAGCATTCAGTTCTTTAATCAGTGTTAGCACAGCGGAATAATTTTTGGAGTTTTCTCTTTGAAAGCTTTAGCGTCACAAGAAGTTTCTTAGTTGCTTAGCGTTTGATTGTGTTTTACTTAATCAGTTTATGCAATGATATGATAGGTAAAAGAATTGACTGAAAAGTAAGTGACACAATATTTTGTAAGGTTCACTGGGTGGTGTAATCCCAGCTACGTCCTTCTTCTCCTCGAACACTCGGAGGCAATCCACTAAATTGATTCTCGAAGAGTCACACAGAGACTTCTACAAAATAGGGAACAGGGAAGAGATGGATATGGATGACTTGAGCTCCTTGGTCACACAGATTTCTGCTACAAGCCACTTCAATCCTCTACTTCTGGAAAGACGATCTCGAGCTCCTTGATCACACAGATTTCAGCTCCAATAAAGATCTTCTCCAAGATGGCCTTGAGCTCCTTGATCACACAGACTTCAGCTCCAATAAAGACCTTCTTCAACAAGCTTCTCTTACTCAAAAATATTGCTTGTAGAAGTCAACAAACTTTCTCACTCAGATGAAAGATGTTGAGGGTTTATTGTAACAGGTTTGTTTGATGTTGGGAAGTTCAAACAACTTGAGATATCTCAATAATAGTTTGGGTTCTTCTTTAAAGAGGTTTGAGATATCGGGTAACTGTCTTGGAATGTATTTGAGAAGTTTTAAAGGATATTGGAGCTTCAAGAAAGATCTTCTTCAACAAGCTTCTCTTACTAAAAAATATTGCTTGTTGAAAGAATTAACTTTCTTGAATTTCAATTGGCTATGGAGTTTGGAAGCTTTTTCTCTCAAATTATTTCAGCAAAGTTTTGGCTCTTCGCACATTCTCTCTCACGTCTCACACAAAAGGTTTTGCTGAAAGGTACTATTTATAGGGTTTCTTGGGATTTGTCCGTTGGACACAATTGAGCGCAAATAGTCCATTTTCTGACATTTCTTAATTTTTGTTGAATCCGATTTGACAGGAGCAGGTTGAACTTGAAAAGCTGACAGTCTAGTCAAAAGGTGGCTTGTCCACAAGTCAGATCGCATTTAATGCACTTGAATGTATTTCCCGCTGGAAATAAATGACCGTTGAGGATTAGATGACTTGAGGATGTATTTCAGGTGAATCCTTTCGATGAACACTTGAGTATCTGAGCTCTCGGTTCACACTTCTGGAACAGTCCTTTAGCGTTAGCTAGGCGCTAAGAACATTATCTCGAACGCTTGATTCATAACTCCTGAAATAGACTCTTAAGCGTTTGACAGAAGCTTAAGACAAATCTTCATCTTCACTTGACTTCAGACGCTGATCTTCAACTTCATCCTTGATAAACTCACTCAGAATTCTATCAGTGACTTGGTATTAAATACTTAGTCTAAAATCTACAAAGATAAAGATTACAAGTCTAACAAACTAATACACTTTCAAACGCTTATACAGATATTCTATGAAAGTATAAACTTACATTCTTTTGGGATCTGACATGAAATCCTATCTTGTCATCATCAAAACATCTAACAATGAATTTCCTAACAATTTCCCCCTTTTTGATGATATCAAGACCTTAACTCTTATAGCTCTTTTATAGATTAAGAGTTCAAAGAAAAGCCCAAAATAATGTAAATTAGCGTTTTAGAAAGTTAGATTAGTTAGCTAAATTAAGATTAGCTTCAACAAGGTGTTTCAACGATAAATCATTCATATATATCTGGAAGTGAAAGCGTAATGATTTATACTGAAGACTCATACCTTGTTTTCTTTCTTTTTCCCTTTTACTTCCCCCTTAAACTGCTTTTCTTATGTGTTTAGTGTATGAAAACGTGTGTAGTGTGAATAAAATATGTTGTGTATGTGAAAATGTATGTAGTGTGTGTAAAATTATTGATGTGTGTGAATATGTGCAGTGTGTTTAAAATATGAGTTGTGCGTGTAAATGTGTGCAGTGTGTGTAAAACATGTGTCGTGTGTGTGAAATTGTGTGCAGTGTGTGTGAAAATATGTTTAGTGTGTGAAAAAGAAGTGATGTATGTGAAATTGTGTGCAGTGCGTTTAAAATATGAAATGTGTGTGTAAAATATATGCAATGTGTGTAAAACATGTGTCTTGTGTGTGAAAATATGTGTAGTGTGTGAAAATATGAGTTGTGTGTGAAAATATGTGCAGTGTATGTCGAAATGTGTACAGTGTGAAAATGTGTGCAGTGTGTGTGAAATATCTTAGCCCTAATGCCAGTCTTCGAGGCAAGTGAATCAAATAAATCATATTAGTCGGACTGCTTTTCTTTTAGGTTAGAAAGGTAGAAAGTCAAATGTCGTATTTTATCCAAATACTTGAGAACTTATTTTAAAAATAATATGCAACATCTTATAAGCTCCTAAAATATCGTCCCAAAAGATGTAGGAGCTTATAAGATATTTTAAATAAGCTTAGGCAAACACCCTCAAAGTGTTGAATTGCTTGAGCATAGAAGCGCAAGTTTATCGTGTTATCCTTAATACTGAGAAGCCTCGTTTTAAGAGATGAATAGACATGAAGTGTTGCATTACCATAAGTAGTTGGATAGAGGGAAAATCCTTCTATACACTTGATATGCATATATTAAAGGGTGCAAATCACAATATTGTTATAAACATGTATTGGTGAGGCATGATATATACCCTTTTTATTGTTCAACAACTGGTGTGTATATACATTTTCTTGCATTGGGTGGTCTGTCATAAAAAATTTCTCTCGTGACGAAGGTTGACGTTGATATTGACAATAGATGCCAACAATCACCCCTTTCTCCAATTTAAGAAACTCGAATAATGTTGTTGTTTGGATACAAATTATGAAGAGTGTGTTTTAATTGAATGATTTAAAAGTCATAGATTTCAAATTTTTATCAATTAATTTATTGAGTTTGTTTGGATGACTTCAAGTTACAATTAATTTCAAATCCACTTAGTTTGGATTTCGGAGTTATTTGAACTCATTCCTCCAAATTTATTCCTTAAATCCACCTCCATCAATCCAACTACAACATAAGATATAAGGCCAATTTTATATCAATAACCCTTGGCAGTGCAAGGTCGGATTCGATTCCCGAGCTACTAAGGTCCAATCCTCTATTCCGTCTATGTGAGCATTCATTACATTGCCTACATCTAGCTATTTATTCGAATCGTGCGTAAGTAAGATCTTTGTCTTATGAGAACTGCTTATTAGAGGAATTAGAGAAAAATAGAATGATAAGGCATCTATCTTGTAATTAACTTATTTCGATATTATTAATAAAGGCGTTATTTAGTTTTCACTTATCTTAACTGCATCTATAAGTAGTGTAAAACGTTTTGTCCGTGTTTTCATTGCGATCTCCCTACTTCCTATGGGATAGGAAGAGTGACACTAGAGAGATCGATCTTGATTACTAAAAATAAGTTCACAAGTAAATTGAAGTCTTTAATGGACAAATAAAGACTTAGAACACTTGTACAACTTATCACTGACATAGGAGTGTCTGTCTGGTACCATAGGATGGTAGAAGATTAAGACTGTAGGCACATCAGTGAAACTGATATGCTCGAACACGACTCGCATCGGTTCTGTCACATGGGTTTTCACTCTGTGACTGTCAATGACAGAACTGATTATGCGTAATAGGTGTAAGTGAACTTTTGACCTGAAACATCATGCTGAAGATGCATTTGTGACGTCAAGTTTTTCATTAAAGTAGTTAGACCCAATTCACCCGTTGGTGGGGTCGACCTCGAAATGCGGCTTGATGGAAAAATGGTAGTCTTAGCTGATATCTAAATGGGATTTGTTCTCTCATAAGTGAGTGAGAAAGTACCCTATGTGATTATAGATAAATAGAGATCAAAGTCTTTAGCCAAAGCAAAAAGAGACGATTCTGCTAGGCACTAAATCGATCTCAATGATCTAGTCTTATTATAATTAATACATATGGTCAAGACCAGTGAGTTTGACATAGCCATGACTCTCACTTGACTGGGGTATACGAACAAAGGGTTTATACTTACACGACATTTACGATTGGAAGGTTGCGGAATGATCCTATCATTCACTTTTGTTTGGGCTACGAAGTGGGTTACATGACTGACTAGGTGTTACCTACTTCCTTTGGCTTCCTCTCATTGCCAAACGAAACGAACCTAAAGAGTCGCGCTAAAGGATTGATAAAGAAAAATAAAAAAAGAATTTCTGTTTTTCTTCTAGGAGTTTTAATTTATTGGATAAATTAAATAATTAATTATTCATTAGATGAAATAATTAATTATATAAATAAGATTAATTATTAATTAATTTCCTAGGAAAATATATTAATGAATTAATTTATCTAATTAATTTGGTTATTTACTTTATTTATTTATTTATTGGATATAATAAATTATTAATTGAAATAAGAAATTAATTAAACAAAACAAATCTCGGGCTTCTAAAAGGCGTCCTCTACTTGGCCATAATGGGCGTCCATGTGATGCCCTAATACTAGGGCTCTTTTGTTTTGACTTGTTCAATAAGTCATGTGGTATATAAGGACTTTTTGACTTAGAATAAGAACATAACTTTCACAACTCTCCTAGAAAGAAAGAAGAGAAAATATTCCTCCCCTTCTCTAAACCCTAGTCGTCGCCCATTAGAGATTCAAGTGGAATTTTTTTCGATTGTTGATCTGTGCGTGACAATTTAGAAACGACGTATTTTCGTTGTTCGGGTCAAGCTCAAGATTTGAAGATCAAACAAAGGATTGAAGATTTGGAAGTTATCAAGTTTTCGAATTGGAGGAAGAAGAAAGATTCTCCAACAACTTAGTTTTAACGAGTAAGTTTTATTCGTTAAGTTTATCGTGCAATTTGAATATGCGATCATTGAATTCAACTTTGAGTTTTAAAATAATTTTTTTTGAAATTCTTCCGCTGCGTGTATGTTATTTTTCATGAAACCCAACAAAAAGAATCTCCTATAACCAACCATATTTTCCCCATCCCTGATGATGAAATGGCTAGCTTAGCTAATTGATGTGCCACCCTTTTACCATTCTTATGAGTCTCCGCATTCAATTAGAAAGAAATTATAGCTTTCATCCACAATGTGTCCAATGCTGGGCTCGGGTCTTGTTGGAGCACAGCGCCCACATTGCACTGCTTGTCTCCACATCTATTCGGTGAAAGAAAACTTCCAATGCTGTCTTATCTTCTATGCAATATATGCGTTCAGTTGAAGTTTGGTCAAATATCAAACAACAATGGCAAAATTATACATAGATCCCCTCACTTATTGTGTATTTATCAAAATCTCCTCTTACTTATGAGAAATTAACAACACACCCTCGTGTTAATGCGTTTTCTTATAATTATACCCCCAGTGTATTTAAAAATTCTTACAATTTAATCCATATTAACCTTCAAATAGAACTATTACGGGGGTGTGTTGATAATTTCTAATAAGTGAGAGGAGAGTTTGATAATTACACAATAAGTGAGAGAGCATGTGTGTAATATTTCCGAAAACAAATAAAACATGCGTCCCCAACGTAATGACCATCGTCCCAAAAGAAAATCAAATACAATTGGTTTTTTGTATTTACCAAAAAATTGATGACTTTTACATATAGAGTTGGTGAATTTGTAGTGGTTGTGGTATTCGAATTGTACACTTAGCAAGTGAAACAACCACATTTGAATGTGGGGATATTTAAACTTGCAAACCAATTTCAAGATATATCGGTCAACTTCTTTTACTAATAGCCTCAAATTTCTCTTCTTTGTTCTATTTACGATTTCTTAAAAGGGTAAATCAAATTATTTATTGAATTGTCTAGAAACCATTATTTTCGTGGTTTTTGTCAAGTGATTTTTGCACGCGGTTGTGTCAAGAATTGACTGAAAAATAAATTATTTTATTTTATTTTTAAGGGGTAATTGCATAAAATTCCCTTGTGTTATTTCGAAAATGCTAAACAAATCCTTGTGTAAACAAAATAGGCTAATCACCCTCTGTGTTCTTAAAAAACGTGCAAAAAAGCCAAATTCCATTAAAAAATGAGCGCGTTTTTCATGTTTTTCACCTTTATTGACATGCTCATTTGTCATTTATATACTCTTTATACTATATAAAAGGTAGATAGTGTAAATTCACCAAAAAAATACATATTTTTTCTATCATTTTAACAAAATTTGGCTTTTTTACACACTTTTTAGGAACACAAGGGGATCATTAACCTATTTTGTTAATACAAAGATTTTTTTAGCATTTTTGAAATAATACAGGGGGTTTTATGCAATTATCCTTATTTTTAAATTAAATTTTGCCACTTAATCTTTTCCGAAGAAATAGGTCTGTTAGTAGATTTGACACGTAATGATCTCAAGAATTATACCCTCTAAATTACTTATTTAATTTCTAATATATTTCAACATGTAAGTCGTATATCACTTTTTTTTCTCTTGGTTTCTCAATGTAGCTTCAAGCATAAATATTCAAGAACAATCCTTTAAAGATTTATCAGGCGCAATTGTAAGAAATATTGTTACCTTCATTGGACTTTCTTTTCCATTCAGATATGCTGAGTGCATATGCTTGATCGTATTCTCCAATTTTGATCCTTTTTTAAATGATGCGACCGTTCTACCTTTTATGTTTTCTGATTTTTTTTTTTGGGTTTTTAGTTAATATATATAATATGCCTATTTGCCTGTGATGAAAAATTGGTCTCTAGAATTTGATTGTTTCTTATGTAGGAACACGGTTTAGTTTATTATTAGACATATGTTTCCATAATTTTTTATTACTTTGACGGTCAGTCTTATCCTATATTGCACGAATACTTCTAAAATTGGATTCATGCATATTGTACTCGTGTCGGATACGATACTCTGCGGAAACCTACCGGTTACATATCGAATACTTTTTTAAAGTATCCAAAAATTAAATGACAAAGAAAATTTCGAATACCGTATCCGATACTTCCAGATGCCTTGTTTTATACAAAATTTAAAGTATCTGACAAGCCTTGTATACCGGACATAATATTTTTGAATATTATATAATACTTCATAGGTTAAAATTAGAAAATAATAATGACTTTGACCATAAGATAAAACGTTAATAAATAAAAAGAAAATTTAATGAAGTAAAAAACTATTTTGTTTTCATTTTTTAATATGTTTTTTCTTCTTTTACTCAGCGTGAACCTATTAATCACACTTTATTACAAAGATTTTGGATTAAAAGGTAAATGTTGGTATCAATGAAACAACATGCATACAATGCGAATGATGAATTTTTTTTGTTACCTTTGAATTTTTTTGAATTTATAAACAATGAACTGGCGTGGGTATTGCATTTTTATTTATGTTAGTGAAGATATTGATTCAAATTTATTTTAAAATATTATATGTATATATATATATATATATATATATATATATATATATATTTTTGTATCCCAAAGTATTGTATTCTCTAATTGTGAACTTTGTCGTATTTTGTATTCGTATCGTATCGTACACATATCTTCATATCTGTATTAGTGCATTATAGGTCTTATTGTATCCGTAATAAATTTTTGTGGTCCGAATATAATGAAATAATCAAATCTCTAAGAAAATATCTACTAATGACGCTCATAATTTCTTTTTCTCTCTCTCTCTCCCCCTTTTTTTTCTGGGTAAGAATCAAACAACAATTTTCAATCTGACTGATAAATTGAATAATCATTTTGGTGAGAATTAAAATGAAAAAAGAAATATACAAAGAAATAAAAAAAGCCCATACTAATCTAGATCTGCCCAAAATAGCTCTAGTAGCCCATTAAGGGACGCTTCATATCATCAGCACACATTTAGAGGGGCATTTGCTACGTGGCAAGATCCCAACGGTGGAGTTCGTACCGCCACAGATCAGCTCGGGATAAACTCCAAAACTTGGATAAGGCTCTCTCTAATGATGTCTTCATATCATCCTCATTTATTATTATTTTACATACAATATTTTCTTTTTTGTTTTTTTTATATACCAAGGTTTCCCCCAGCCGTATGCCAATGACTATTTTTCTGCGAGCCGTAGAGATTAACGGAGTGAGTTTTGCCTCTCTCAACAAAGTCTTTTCCATACACACCGCTAGAAATTGAACCCGAACAAATGTTTAAGGCCAGCTATCTCTCAATTGTGCTGGACCTTGTTGGTAATATTTTGTTTTTTCACATATATATATATATATATAATATTTAACAAGGTCCACCAATGATAACATCAATAATTTTCCACAAAAAATGTAAAAATTATTAGTATTTATTTTCTGAGGAAGATAATATTTGTTAGTAAGATAGATAGATAGATAGAAGTGCGAGCCAAAATAAAGGAGAGCCCACAACTTTCAATAAATATATATTATATATATATATATATAATCACACCTCTTTTTCTATATCTCAAATTGATCGCCACACGCTCATCAACTCTCTCTCTCTCTCTCTCTTATACACAAAGAAAAACATCTTCAGAAAAACTCTCTCTCTGACGTCTCTCCATGGATCCATACAAGGTGTTGCTCATATTTATTTTAATTGATTCCGATAATCTTCGTTTACTTCTATTGACTGATTAATCGAAGTGATTTCTGTACCTTCTTTCTTGATTATATATATGCTTTGTATGCTTGGTCATATTAAAGATTAATGATGAATTCATCTTTAATTTTCATTAGCGAAGATTATTGATTGTTCGTTTTATTTCTGTATGTCGTTTTTCTTGTTAGCGGGGTTGGTTTTCAAGTAAGTTAGATTGGTAATGCTTGATTTTAGCTCCGCCTACACATGTGGTATGATCGGTTTGAATGAATTCTTTCATGAGCAATGAATTAGGTATAATCTTATTTGTTTGTGTGTGAGGAGATTTTGTTGTTTCGGTGGATTTTGATGTTCGAGTGCTTGATTATGGTGCAGTACCGTCCGTCCAGCGCTTTCAATTCACCTTTTATGACCACAAATTCTGGTGCTCCGGTCTGGAACAATAACAACTCTTTGACCGTCGGAACTAGAGGTATTTCTTTTCTTTCTTTTCAATTTTTAGTGGAATTCATGTTCATTTAGTATCGTGAGATTGTCGGTTTTATTCATTGATATTGAAACTTTTCGCGTGGTATATGGTCCTTTTATTGATTATACATCTGATATAAGGATTGAAATGATAGTGTTCCTTTTCCAGGATTAACTCTGTAGGTCATTTGGTATTACATTATTAAGTATTTAGGAGTAATTTTGTACATATGTGTTCCCTGTGTACGAGGATGTCGGACAAAAACATGATGTTTGTGTTTTGTATTTCGACATTTCTTTTTGGTACAAGGTCCAAATTATGTTCTTTTCCCTATAGTTTGATTGATATAAACAGTTTGATTAATCAGTGATTTGCTTGTATGTGTTTCTTGTGCTAACTATCTCTATCTGTTGTATTTGAGCTTACAATGACCAATCATTGTTTTTGCTTGTCCGGAGTTTTCATCGATCATTTGTTAATAATCGGAGTTTTTTGATTAATAATCATTAGATGATATGGAAGTTAATATATGGTGAGAAAAGCTGAAGGTTAATAGTTTCATATACTGCAAAAGTTTAACTATTAAATTAATTGTTAAAATGTACTTCTTGTGTTAGTTGTTTCTATCTGTGGGTTGTGTTTGTGCTTGCGATGATAAGTCACTGTTTTTTTTCTCTTTCGGTGTTTTCCTCAATCATTAGATTACACTGTTGTGAAATCATTCCGGGAATAAAAAATTGAAAGTTATCTTTAGTTAATTTCATCTTATTTAGCTCGTTGGTATTGTCATTGCCTGTTGACGTTTACGCGACTAGTTTCTCATGTTGGTTATAACCTTTATAACAATGCATCTGTCATTTGCAAATACTAGTCTAAGCTAAAACAGCCCTTTAATTTCCTTGCTATTCATGTCCTCGTAAGTGGTCTAGATGTAAGTGGTCTAGATCTTTCGTTACATATAAAATGAAAGTTAGTCCTCGAGCATAATGAATTCTGCTATGGGGACTATGAATGAATATGCTTATTGTGCATAGCATTAATTATCTGTTTACTTTTCCCAGGAATAGCATGGTAGACTATAAATATACGCACATTAATTATCTGCTTACTCTTCCTAGGAATATCGTGGTAGACTATAATTACCCTGTTCATGTCAATTATATGTGCATATCTTCATTCTTTTGTTTATCAAAAGTCATCTGTTTCTGGGGCTTCAAGCCTTTAGTGTGCTAATGAAAATGATTTTCCATTCCTCAGGTCCAATCCTCCTTGAGGATTACCATTTGGTGGAGAAACTTGCTAACTTTGATCGTGAGAGGATCCCGGAACGTGTTGTCCATGCCAGAGGTGCCAGTGCCAAGGGCTTTTTTGAAGTCACTCATGATATTACCCACCTTACTTGTGCTGATTTCCTTCGAGCTCCAGGAGTTCAAACACCAGTTATCGTTCGATTCTCCACTGTCATCCATGAGCGTGGTAGCCCTGAAACTCTCAGGGATCCCAGAGGCTTTGCAGTAAAATTTTACACCAGAGAGGTAAAAATTCATATTCCATGTTCTTCCTGGTAAACTGTGTTTTTCCTACATAGAAGAAAATGTATTTTCCTTCACGTATTTGGTTGGATGGATTTTAATTATCGTAGAACGACTGAATTGTTGCCTATCGAGGCATTTATACCTTTTCACCTTTAAGAAAAAATTATCAAAGTGGATTTTTAAGCACGAGATTATGAGATGTATTACTTATGGGAAGATACTAATGTGGTCAACTTACTTCCATTGGTTCAGGGAAATTTTGATTTGGTGGGAAACAACTTCCCTGTCTTCTTTATTCGTGATGGAATGAAATTCCCTGATATGGTTCATGCGTTGAAACCCAACCCAAAGTCGCACATTCAAGAGAACTGGAGAATCCTGGACTTCTTCTCCCATCATCCTGAGAGTTTGAATATGTTCTCATTCCTTTTTGATGACATTGGCATTCCGCAAGATTACAGGCACATGGATGGCTCTGGTGTTAACACCTATACCCTAATCAACAAGGCTGGAAAGGTACATTATGTGAAGTTCCACTGGAAGCCTACTTGTGGAGTGAAGTCCCTGTTGGAGGAAGAAGCTGTTAAGGTAGGAGGAGCTAATCACAGCCATGCCACTCAAGATCTTTATGACTCAATTGCAGCGGGCAACTATCCAGAATGGAAACTTTTTATTCAGATTATAGATCCTGATCATGAAGACAGATTTGATTTTGACCCACTTGATGTTACCAAGACTTGGCCTGAGGACATCTTGCCGCTGCAGCCTGTGGGTCGCATGGTGTTGAATAAGAACATTGATAACTTCTTTGCAGAGAATGAACAGCTGGCATTTTGCCCTGCTATTGTTGTCCCTGGGGTTTACTATTCTGATGACAAGCTGCTCCAAACTCGTATCTTTTCTTATTCTGATACTCAGAGGCACCGTCTTGGGCCCAACTATCTGCAGCTCCCAGCTAATGCTCCCAAATGTGCCCATCACAACAATCACCATGAGGGACTCATGAACTTCATGCACAGAGATGAGGAGGTATTTTCGTACTCGGTTTGCCTAAAAAATGGGAATTCCCCAGTTGAATTCATTATCTTACTTCTTCATTATCCATCAACGACCATGCTAGTTATAAAATCATTTTGGTACTTCTGGTTTATCAGTACTCATCTCCACTATTTACATGTGTTGTGGAAAAAAGATCTTAGGGTGTTTGACTACCTTCCCTTAAATAACAAATCCAAAAAAGAGTTGAGCGCAAGCACTTGTAATATTGATCGTCTTTTTAACCTCCATGGCTGAGGAAAATCGAACACTTGAGGAACATTAATTTTCTTGCTGATGAATTTAATGGTTCATCCTGTTACATGGAGAGCATTACTCTTAAGAGATTTAGATGTACTTCTTTACACATGTTTTGATTGGATTGTCTCGACTCTTTTCAGGTGAACTATTTCCCATCAAGGTATGATCCTTGTCGTCATGCTGAGAGGCACCCCGTTCCACCTGTGATATTGTCAGGAAAGCGTGACAGGGTATGTAATTTTAGATGCTTAATTTTTGCAGCTTGATATATCTTTTGTTTGTCCTGAAATAAACATTTGAATGACATTCAGGTATATTACTCGACAAAGAACTTAAGGAAACTTAAGGAATACTAATAAACATGGGTTGATTTGGGTCTAGAATTGATTTTAGTTTTCAGAAGTGAAAGGTTGAAACCAAACTGGGAGCATTTGCGAATAGTCTTCCTTTGTCTGCCCCCCAGTCTCCGAACAAATTCCCCTCAAATTACATACAAAGAATGATGTTGTTGGTTTAATTCAATGAATGCCTTACTGAAATAAAGTATCATCATATTGGTTTTTCATTGTATAAAATGATTTGAGGTATTTAACTTGGTGAACACTTCAAAACTGTAAAAGGGAGAGCAAGAATGACATGGAGATAGGACATATGGAGGTGATCTTGATATGTCAGTGGTGCGGATAGATTTCTATATGATTCTGTTATAGCATTTTGACGAAATAAGCCGTTGGATTGGAATTGTTATCAAGGAGTTGAAATTGGCGTCAGGTTAAATTGTAGAAAGGAAAGGATTCTTTGCGCTTGGATACTTCCTTATGAATCCATTCCAGAATTAACATATTAACATAAAAGAAGTCAGGCATCACATACATGAACAGTGACTTGCGAAACTTTTTCTGCATGAAATTGTAATACTTAATAGATAAATGCAGATCTGTATTGAGAAGGAGAACAACTTTAAGGAACCTGGACAGAGATACCGTTCTTGGGCACCAGACAGGTACACCACTCTCTTCTCTTTTTGAAACTAATAATAATAACAGGCTTTCTGGACACATGAGACTGTAATATTTCTTTGTTATTGTTTCTTTTTTTTTCAGGCAGGAGAGATTTATCTGCCGATGGGTTGATGCTCTGTCTGATCCCAGACTTACCCATGAAATTCGCAGCATCTGGATTTCCTACTGGTCTCAGGTCCAATACTTGTGCCTTATAACTGCTGTTTTATTTGTTATTAATATGTTTAGGGTCATCAAGGTTGTGTTTGGATTGAAGTCACGATCTCTGATTCATATTCACAAACTTATAGATTTAGCTCGTTTGCATAATGCAGTGGATTTCAAATCCTTTAGTAGCATCACTTTTGAGCTTTTATTCCAATAATAATCATTATGCTGGAATTCAAATCCATGATAAGAGTTAATTTCAAATCCTTAATCGTATCCAAATCCTTCGTCCAAACATGTTGTAAATGAAATTTTTATATTTATTTGGGTTGACTGAATGGTGCAGGCTGACAAGTCTCTTGGTCAGAAACTTGCTTCTCGTCTCAACGTGAGGCCAACAATGTGAAGAAGGTTGAAGCGAGTTGGATGATGTTTCCCAATGTAGAGATGATCTTGTGTTTGGGAATGCAAAACTGAATAGTAGTATTTTGATTACTTTGTTCTAGTATTTATGTAATACGAATATCGAACTTGATGTGTTGTGTAACATTATGCATGACAATAAGTTCCATTTTAATAAATGAGATTCTAGTTGATGCTAAATAATCTGTCAACGACGTTGTGAAAGGATTCTAATTGGATGCTTCGTCATAACTTTCCTACCTTGAAAGCGATAGGCGATACAGTTACATTTCTATAGGTTATTCATCATCTGGCTACTTGCCTGCATTTGGATGTGTTGAGATCTGTGGCCCTCTCATTTATAAATGTTCAAAGTAATACTCATCAAGTAATGCAGTCAAAATGTATTTTTAATTTTCAAATACTCTCAGGTAAGTTTCTCTCTCTCTCCTTGAGAGTGTTTTCCCCACCTCCACAGCCACCTCCACCACCTCCACTTTCTGCAAATCATCACCTCCTCTATTGCCTTCTCTCTCTCTTCTTGAGAGTTTTTCTCTCTCTCTCTCTCTTCTTGAGAGTTTTTTCCACCACCTCCACCGTCTCCTCCACCATCTCCACCGCCTCCTCCACCGCGCCATCTCATCTCTCCACCATCTCCACTGCGCCATCTCCCCTCATCCTTGCAGTACCGGCTCTTCTCCGCCACGCCGCGACCATGCCTTCGCCGTCTATTGCTGCACTTGTCATCACTTTCAGCCGAGGTCAGATCGAGCCGACCTCCACTGTCATGGAATTTTTGGGTGAACCAAAGGATAGATCCGACGTTTTTATGGCCGGATCTGAGTTCTTTATGGTCGGATCTGAGCTCCCTCCACCATGGAAACCACCTCTTGACTGAGGCTGAAAGGACACGTATTGATCGAGAGCTTGGTCAACTCTTGGGTCGAATTTTGGACTCACCACATCTTCTTAATATGTCTCTATTGTGGTGTTTTTTGCGGCTTTCTAATTTCTGTTTTTTATTTGTTTGTCATTTTTTCCTTTTCGGTTTGTTTGAGGCATTTGGGTCTTGATTTTTGCCAAAGGTGCTTCTTCGTTGGTGTCAAGTTTTTGGCCGTTCCAAGACTACCTATTATTGATACAACTTGCATGTATTGGTCTCCGCCAGCAATTGGGTGGGTGAAAATTATCTTTGATGGAGCTCTTTTTCCTAACCCGAAAGGTGTTGGAGTGGGGATTGTTGCCCGGGCATTGGCGTGTGTAGATGGGCTTACTACGTTGAATTTGCAAAGTTGGAATTATGTGGGTCTCGAGGGTGATTGTCTTTCCCTCCTTCAAAAAATTAATTCACCATCAGAAGACATGTCTTCTGTGGATTTTTTCGTTTTTGATTTTCAGTTGTTGTCTGTCTCGTTTAGAATTAGTTTTTGTGTTGTTCGTTGTTTAGCACGTGGTGCTCATTTGTTTGTAACCGGTGTTGTTTTGGGTTTGATTGTGGCCGACGTAGCCTAATATATATTTACCGTTTCTCTTAAAAAAAAAAAAAAAAAGTAATACTCATCAAGGAATGTATGTAGTTATTGGAATTGAAAAGAATGTAAACTGTACCTCTTCGTTTTAAATATGCAATTTTATAGTAGTTTGTTTACATCTTATAAAGTAGAAATTTATGCAAATTTGAGAGTTAAACTGAGCAATTAGAAGTGTGAACTGGGTTAGAATATACCTAAAATTTCATTGCATAAAATATTAGCAGATTGGTCGGATCGAATTTCCTGACTCAGGTTTGGCATTTTTACAAAATGCATTATAATTTTTGATGAGAAAAATAACAAAAACTGAATGACAAAGATAAAAATAAAAATGTAAATTAAATTGGTAATTTAGTGATCGGTTGGTATGGGATGATGAACGGAACCCAATACCCATGCTAACCGTGTACTTATTTTCTAAGAAAATTCAGTACCAAATTTCAATTTGATCGTACGAGCAATATCGTTGAAATATGGATAAAACCAAGGTTTTAAAATCTGGATTGGATTGGACGGTCCGACCAGGCCGATTTGAATCTTAAAATCGATAGTGTCCAAAAATGGGTCAAAACCGGCCGACTTGTAGTTGGACTGCTAAAACCTTTCGAACCGGTATGAGTTCATTAAAATCATTCGGGTTTTTGTATGCATAAATATTTGTCAAAATTTCTAAATTTTTTATCGTACACATCTCGATTTCTGCTTTTGGCGAGTTCCTTATTGTTTGTCAAATCGAATTATAGGCCAAGATTATCCAAAATTTTGCCTTTTTGTGTAAAACTTCACAGGAGCCATTACTTTTTCTTCTCCCGCGAGCTAGTGAACCTTGAACAAGTAGATTTTTCGGTTCGATAACAAATCCGATTCTTTGAACATTGGATAAACCAATTTTCCACCACCAAATATCCAACCGATGTCACCCTTGGGCCTTCACCACCAAAACCTAGCCCCTCTTCTTTCCTTTCTATTTTATTATTGAGATCGAATTATTATTTAGTATAATTGCAGTACAATCCACTTATTTTGAGTGTATATAACACCTTTACATCCTTCGTCTAAAAGAATCTTTAATTGACCCCATCTAATTGAAGGGGGTGGGGGTGGTGGTCTTCGTCATCTTTGTTGCTATATTACTACTTAATATCTTTTTAAATTAATTTTTCTAAAACGAGATTAATATTGTCATTTGATGTTTTTCGTCACGTTTAAGTCACCGTCCATAGTTAGATGTCCATAGTTAGATGTGGTGAATATAAAATTTTATTATAAGAGAGAGGTGAGTGCTATGAACCCATAATAAGTAGTTTGAACTGTAATTACATTAAAAAGGGAGATAGTAGTGATATTAAAATTCTAATAACAAAACACTTGACTATACTCAAATCTCAAAATAGAGTCCATGGACCAACTATTTGTTCTATATGTATGTATATATATATAGAGTCAAGATCTAATACACACCTTATATTAGATAAGATATAAGACTCAATCTAAACCATTGGATCCATTAAATCCAACAGTCCAAAAAAGGAAGCAAAAAAACGTGGGAAATCTGATTCCAACTGGGTCAAGGGTATACTGGTAATTTACGTCATTATAAAACATCCATTTTCAAGAAAAACTGCACACTCTCCCTCAAATCCCTCAATTTGAATCCCACGAAATCTCCCCCTCGAATCTCTCAATCTGTTCCCAAAAATAACTCAATCACATTATATACCCATTATATAATAGATAATTACCCTAGATAATTATACAGTAGATAATAAAAAATTACAGTAGATAAACTCAATCTTCTCCAGGATTTGCATTATACAGTAGATTGTTACAATTATTCATTATGAATTAACACATTATACTAACAATTAAGATATTAAACACCAAATATAATCTTATCATACACTAACTAATTGTAATATAGATTGTGGGTTAACACAGCATACACTAGGCATAAAAGAACATTCATTATACATTCATTAAATAACAACAGCAGCTTCTTCTTCTTCCACCATGACTGTTCTTGAGGAGAAATCATCATCATCATCATCATCAGTAATGGTTGTTCTTGATGTTGAATTGTCGATGATTCCGACCTGAAATTGCCGATGATGAGTTGATGATATATGAATTGAATATGAATTTAAAATTTTCTGTATCAATCGTAACTTTCTGTGCGCTGAATTGGAAGGAATAATTAAAAAGGAAAGAGGAATTTGTTATTGCGTATAACAAGGGATTTAATTTTGATCCTGCATATTATTTGTATGGGTTTGTTAGATCTATTAACTAAAATGCCCCTATCATCATTAAATTAAAGATTAAAACCGAAATAATGGCTTTAATTATGGATCTTGGGATCAAATTGTTTAAATGGTCTAGATTGGGTCTTATATCTTACTTAAAGTATAGAGATGTATTTGATCAATACCTTTTATATATATATATATATATATATATATATATTAAATGGGCGTCTTTTGCAAATAAACTAATTTCATAAACTCAATACTTGAAGACTTGATAAATAATGTGGGCCTATACTAAATTTATTACAGTACGATTGGGGGGAGGGAGGGGGGAGGAATTCTGCAGCGGCATCGTGATGGGCAGTGTGCCATCTGTGCTGTCGGTAATACTGTTAAGTTTATTGAAGACCGAAATCAAACTTACTTATTCTAAACACAAAATCAGAACATGTTATTACTAGGGGGTAATGACATTTTTCCATCCAAACTATTCGGATTTTTGCACTTTTGTAAATAAATTTTTTTCTTTTGCATTTTCTTATCCGAACTTTACAAGGCTAAAATCTCAAGTAAATTTTGACTAAAAAAATACTAAAAATATAAAATTTTGTAAAAATTCGTGTAATTCATATAAGAAAGTGTAAAAAATAAACAAGTTTAGATAAAATAATGCAAAAACTAAAATCTTAAGTAAATTTTGACTAAAAAAATACTAAAAATATAAAATTTTGTAAAAATTCGTGTAGTTCATATAAGAAAGTGTAGAAAATAAACAAGTTTAAATAAAATAATGCAAAACCCGTTTAGTTCGGAAAAAAAAATGCAAAAAAAAAAGTTTGTTTACAAAAGTGCAAAAACCCGAATATTTTGGATGAGAAAATGTCATTACCTCTATTAGTAAATTACATTGTATTCCTATATTATAAAACAAAAACTTTCTTTTTTGGAATTATCTCCTGTATTTTGATCAATTTTGACCGTTTTGTGTTTCAATATTACAAATTGTGTTCGATATTACTCATGAACAACACTTGTATATAATTCAAACTCAAGTATATTTAAGAAAATACTTTTATGCATTAGACGTGCATATGTTATGTTGTATGACAAAAAAAAAATTGAGGTAGAGAATACTGAACTATATTTTTTATAATTAAGAAGCTAAGTTGAGTGAATCTGCAATGGCTAACCCCACGAAAAGCTTTTGTTATGATATAATTCCCCTTAGACTAATAATGAAAAATACAAAGGTTTATATAAAGTACATGACATAATAAATAAGGAAATAGTCATAAATAATAAATAAGATATCTAGTCTAATAATACTACTGTGAATAATATTTTAACATTCCCCCACAGTCGAAACGTCAATGGATCGAAAGTTGAGATTGGAGAGAAGCTCAAGAAACAGAGACGAAGGAAGTCCCTTGGTAAAAATGTCAGCAAAATTGGCGAGAAGATGGTACATGCAGCACACGAACATTACCAAGAGCCTCACGCTCGCCTACGAAATCAGAACATGCGGCATCGTGATGGGCAGTGTGCCGTCTGCTGTCGGTAATACTGTTAAGTTTATTGAAGACCGAAATCAAACTTACTTATTCTAAACACAAAATCAGAACATGTTATTACTAGGGGGTAATGACATTTTTCCATTCAAACTATTCGGATTTTTGCACTTTTGTAAATAAATTTTTTTCTTTTGCATTTTCTTATCCGAACTTTACAAGGCTAAAATCTCAAGTAAATTTTGACTAAAAAAATACTAAAAATATAAAATTTTGTAAAAATTCGTGTAGTTCATATAAGAAAGTGTAAAAAATAAACAAGTTTAGATAAAATAATGCAAAAACTAAAATCTTAAGTAAATTTTGACTAAAAAATACTAAAAATATAAAATTTTGTAAAAATTCGTGTAGTTCATATAAGAAAGTGTAGAAAATAAACAAGTTTAGATAAAAATAATGCAAAACCCGTTTAGTTCGGATAAAAAAATGCAAAAGAAAAAAGTTTGTTTACAAAAGTGCAAAAACCCGAATATTTTGGATGAGAAAATGTCATTACCTCTATTAGTAAATTACATTGTATTCCTATATTATAAAACAAAAACTTTCTTTTTTGGAATTATCTCCTGTATTTTGATCAATTTTGACCGTTTTGTGTTTCAATATTACAAATTGTGTTCGATATTACTCATGAGCAACACTTGTATATAATTCAAACTCAAGTATATTTAAGAAAATACTTTTATGCATTAGACGTGCATATGTTATGTTGTATGACAAAAAAAAAAATTGAGGGAGAGAATACTGAACTATATTTTTTATAATTAAGAAGCTAAGTTGAGTGAATCAGCAATGGCTAACCCCACGAAAAGCTTTTGTTATGATATAATTCCCCTTAGACTAATAATGAAAAATACAAAGGTTTATATAAAGTACATGACATAATAAATAAGGAAATAGTCATAAATAATAAATAAGATACCTAGTCTCATAATACTACTGTGAATAATATTTTAACATTCCCCCACAGTCGAAACGTCAATGGATCAAAAGTTGAGATTGGAGAGAAGTTCAAGAAATAGAGACGAAGGAAGTCCCTTGGTAAAAATGTCAGCAAAATTGGCGAGAAGATGGTACATGCAGCACACGAACATTACCAAGAGCCTCACGCTCGCCTACGAAATGTAAATCTAATTCAACATGTTTGGTGCATTGGTGTTGTACCGGGTTTGAAGACAGATAAACAGAACTGATGTTATCACAATAAACAAGTGTCGCTTTAGAAAGAGGACAATGAAGTTCAAGGAGAAGGTTGCGAAGCCATGAGGTTTTGGCCATAGCATTAGCAACCCCCTCGATATTTGGCTTCATCACTAGACGAGAGACGACATGATGACGTTTAAAGGTCCATGAAAAAAGATTATCTCCAAGAAAAACACAGTAACCGAAAGTAGAACGACGAGTATCAGGACACCCAATCATCATCAAACTAATCAATAAGCTGAGTAGCGGAGGAGGGACGAAGGAATAGACCTTGAGAGAGAGTACTCTTTATGTAATGAAGCACACGTTTAAGAGCAGTCCTATGATGATCGCGGGGGTCATGCATGAAAAGACAGAGCTGCTGAACAACAAAAGAAATATCAGTTTGAGTGAACGTGAGATACTGAATGGCACCAGCGAGACTACGATAAAGAGTGGGATCAGAAAAGGAGGACTAGAGGAGAAGAATAACTTCGAATGAGTGTCTGCGGGAGTGTTGACAAGATTGCAAGAAGACATTGCAGCCCGATCTAATATTTCACAAGCAAATTTTTCTTGCGAGAGAAAGAGAGAAGACGGGGAACGAGTGACTGGAATGCCGAGGAAGTAATGTAGAGGATCTAGATCAGACATGGCGCACTCACTAGAGAGTAGAGAAGTAAGGCGAGTGAGAAGAGCAGTGGAGGAAGCAGTAATGACAATGTCATCAACATAGAGAAGGAGAAAAGCAGTGGAGGAGCATGATGATAAATGAAAAGAGAGGTGTCGGCGTGACTACTGGTGAAGCCAATGGAAGAGAGAAAAGTCGCAAAACCGATGGTACCAGGCGCGAGGAGCTTGTTTCAGATCGTATAAAGCTTTCTTTAGGTGGAAAACATGATCGGGTAAGTGGGGATCAGAAAAACCTAGGGATTGCTTCATGAAGACGAATTAGGAACGAGAAAGTGCAATACTAAGAACAGTATGGATTGTTGCGGGTTTGACAGAAAGACTAAAAGTGTCTTTGTAGTCGAGGCCGGATTGCTGAGTGAAGCCTTGAGCTACGAGATGAGCTTTGTAGCCTCAAGCGTGCCATTAGACCGAAACTTATGATGAAAAATCTATTTGGAGCCAAAAATATTGACATTAGAAGGACAAGGAACTAAATCCCACATGTGATTAGAAGAGAGAGTAGAAAGCTCATAATTTATAGCAGCTTTCCAATTTGGATCGCGAAGGGCTTGAGCATAAGAGCGAGGGATGGGGGAATATGTGGAGATACTGAAGCCGAGAGGTTAAATAGAGAATGGGGTTTGGTAATTCCCGCCTTGGAACGAGTTATCATAGGATGAGAGGGTAAGGTAGGGACGGGAGCAGGAGCAGGTGGCGATGCATGAGAAGGGGCAGCAACCTGCGAAGAGGAAGACGACGAGGCAGTGGAAGACGCCGACGGGATAGGAGTAGCAACCGAGGAGGAAGAGGCATGGGGCATATGAGAGTAATAAAAAAGAGGTGATGGATCATCCGCAGAGCCGAGGAAATCATAGGAAGGGGCGGTGGGGGTGGAGTTTACTAACGTGAAAGGGAAAGAATGTTCATCAAAGATGACATGCCGAGAGATAATGATTTTATTGGAGGCAAGATTGAGACAACGATAACCGCGGTGATCGGACGGATAGCTGAGAAAGAGGAAAACAGTGGAGCGAGGAGAGAGCTTGTGTGTAGTGGTGGCAGTGAGATTAGGGTAACAAAGACAATAGAAAGTACAAAGATGGGTGCAGGTTGGAGCGACGTGATAGAGTAACTCAAAAGGAGTGCGATACGAAAGAGTGGTAGTGGGAAGGATGTTGAAAAGATGAGCTGCCATGTGCAACGCCTCGGCCCAGAAGGAGGTGGGGAGAGCGAGGAGAGAGCTTAAGTGTAGTGGTGGCTGTGAGATTAGGATAACAAAGACAACCGCAAGTACGAAGATGGGTGTAGGTTGGAGCGACATGATAGAGTAACTCAAAAGGAGTACGATACGAAAGAGTGGTAGTGGGAAGGATGTTGAAAAGATGAGCTTCCATGTGCAACGCCTCGGCCCAGAAGGGGGTGGGGGGAGAGTGGCTTCGAGAGGAAGAGTACGAATCATATTATTAAGAGTTTGAATGGTGCGTTCTGCTTTGCCATTTTGTTGGGATGTATGGGGACAAGAAAAACGAAATTGCAAACCATGCTTGGCAAAAAAATCCTAAAAAATTTGTTATTGAATTCACCACCATGATCACATTGGAAGCGTTTAATTTTAGACTGAGATTGAGTTGTAACATAAGAATAAAAATTGAGGAAAATATTAGATATATCAGATTTATGACATAAAGAAAAAACCCACAAAACATGAGAAAAATCATCTAAAAAGAGAATATAATAGCGAACATCGTTTAAACTAGGGACTGGCAAAGTCCAAAGATCAAAGTGAACAATATCAAATAAATGCGAACTACGAGAATATGAATTTGAAAACAGCAAACGTTTTAGCTTTCCTAACTGACAAGCTGAGCATAAAGACTAAGAAATAGTTTTATCATATGAAATAAAATTACGACTAGGTAAAAAATCCAAAATAGAGCTTCCAGGGTGACCAAGGCGGCGATGCCAAATGGTTGAAGAGTGAGATGATAGAAGAGTAGTAGAAACGTCATGAAGAGGATAGAGGTCGCCGTCGCTGTCACTCCGAATGAGAAAAGCGCCTGTGTTAAGATCCTTGATAGAAAAATCAAAAGGGTCAAATTCAATGGAGCACTGGTTATCCTTAGTAAATTTACGAACGGAGATAAGATTTTTAAGCAAGGGAGGGGAAACAAGAATGTTTTTAAGAGTATGAGGACAAGAAAGAGAGTGAAAAGAGGATTCACCAATAGATTGAACCGGGAGTACAACACCGTTTCCAACAATATTTGAATTTGAAACACGAGAAGGTACAATAGTGTGTAGCTTACCTTAGTTAGGGGTCATGTGCGAGCTTACGCCAGTATCCATATGCCATTGGTCGTCGGGTTGCTGAAGAGTCATGGTCTGATATAGAGAAGATAAATCCGTAGGAGTAACTTGCGAATTGGGCGCCGGAGAAGATGTTGGGTTTTTACATATAAAATGCAGCGGAAATGTAAATCCCATGGTGGTTCATCTCCGATTTCATGTATTCCAATCAGATTTGAGAAAAGTGTACCTTTCTTCGCGTAATTAAATTTTTGAACCAGCTTTGTGATCCTCTTTTGAACAGCAAAACGGTTACTGTCTCTAAATCACCAAGCCGGAATTGAAGCGAAAAATTCCTCCTTTTCTTCCCCTTGAAGACTGCTAGAGAGAGAGAGAGAGGTGAAAAACTTTGACTTGGAGAGAAAGATAATGAATTTAGCTAGGGTTAATTTTCACTAAATAGTATATTTATACTACACAAGAAAATAAATAACCTAACTAAACCAAAGCCTTTGGGCGTCCATAATGGACGCCTACTTGGGCTTTTTTAATGTCCTCCGGGCTTAGTCCAAGTTGTGGTTTTATTTTAATTATTTATTAAATTAATATTATTTATCCAATAAATAAATCAATTAAATAACTAATTAATCCATGTTAACTCTATAATTAATTCCATAAAGAAATTAATTAACACATTAATTTAACTAATTAATAAAATCATCTGATTAATTAATTAATTGCGATATCCAATACCAAAAAATCTCTCAAGTCTTATTCCATAATTTTTCCTTTGCAATTCCTTCAAGCGCGGCTCTTTAGGTTCGTCTCAAAAGGCATTGGGGAGGAAACCAAAAGGATGTGGGTAACACCTAGCTAGTTCCGTGGCCCACATTGTATCCCAATTGAGAACGAATGAATAAGATCATTCCAAGCGTTTCATGCTGTGAATATCATACTAGTATAAACCCTTTATTCATATATCCAAGTCAAGTGAGAGTCATGGTTTAGTCAAACCCTCAAACTCACAAAACTTGACCATATGCTTAGCTCATAATGAATCGAAGTCACTGAGTATACTTTCATGTCTAACATGAGTATCTCTAATGCTTTAGCCAAAGTCTTTGACCTCACTCATTCATGACTGCATAGGATATTTAGCTCATTCATTTATGAGAGAATAAATTCCATTTTGCTAATCAGTTAAGATTGCTACTTGCCCATCAAGCCGCACTTCGAGGTTGACCCCACCAACGGGTGAATTGGATCTAACTACTCTAATGACAGACTTGATGTCACAAACACATCTTCAACGTGATTCCTTAGGTTTAAGGTTCACACGTACCTATCACAAATTATCAGTTTTGTCATTGACTGTCAGTGAGTGAAAACCCATGTGACAAAACTGATGTGGGCCATGCTTGAACACATCAGTCTAACTGAGGTGTCTATGACATAAGTTCCCACTAACATACTCATAGTGTTCGGCTAACACTTCCCTGTCAAAAATTATATCATACAAGTCTGTATCTAGTAATGATGTCCAGTCAAAACTCTCTTCGACTTGCGAACCATTTTAGATACTAAGGATCAAATTTTTCTAGTTCTATTCTCCCTAACCCATAGGGAGTAGAAGGTTCGCCTTAGTATCAAGGACTTTACGTTGTTTACTATACCTTACAAATGCCTATAAAAAAACAACATGAATAAGTCTTTTATTAATATAAGAATGTTTAGTTACAATTCAATACCCTATAAATCTATCCTCTTTATGGCATTTGATGGCATAACACTAACAATCTCCTACTTGCACTCAATGTCATTTGCTATGGTATTTTATACCCATCTTTTCAAGATGTCTTTCTAGCACCGCCTGTGCCAATGGCTTGGTCAATGGGTCAACGACATTGTCTGCTGAGGCTATTTTTTGAACAAATATTCTCCTCTTGCAACTATCTCTCTTATGTTGTGATATCTTCTCTCAATGTATTTGGACTTGTTGTGAGACCTTGGTTCCTTTGCCTGCGCTATTGCTCCAGTGTTGTCACAATAAAGTGGCAACGAGAGCTCTACGCTTGGAACCACTTGAAGTTCTCTAATGAATTTCCTAAGCCAAATAGCCTCTTTAGCTGCCTTAGAGGCAACTACGTATTCAGCCTCTGTGGTGGAGTCCGCGGTTATGTTTTGCTTGGAACTTTTCCAAGTCACCGCCCCACTGTTGAGGGTGAATATGAACCCTGAGGTGGATTTCCGATCATCGACATCTGATTGGAAACCTGAGTCAGTGTACCCTTCCACTCTTAGGTCACCACTCCCATAGATGAGAATCATATCCTTAGTTCACTTCAGATACTTTAGGATATTTTTCACAACTATCCAATGTTCCTTGCCTTGGTTTGCTTGAAATCGACTAACAACACTTACTGCATAAGCAATGTCAGGTCTAGTACACATCATTACGTACATCAGGCTACCCACTGCAGATGCATAGGGTACAATGCTCATCTCTTTTCTATCTTCCTCACTTTGAGGATACATAGTTTTTGAGAGATGTACCTCATGTCTCATTGGCAGGAATCCTTTCTTAGAATCCTCCATCCTAAATCTCTTTAGGACCTTTTCTAAGTAAAGGGCTTAAGAGAGCCCTATCACTCTATTTGTTTGATCTCTATAGATTCGAATTCCTAGAATGTAAGTAGCTTCTCCTAAGTCTTTCATGTAGAAAGTACTTGAAAGCCACTTCTTAACAGTGGTGAGCATTCCAATATCATTTCCTATGAGTAATGTGTCATCTACATATAACACAAGGAATGTTATGTTGCTCCCACTAACCTTCTTATAAACACATGACTCGTCTTCATTTTTGATGAAGTTAAATCCTTTGACTGCCTCATCAAATCGTAGATTCCAATTACGAGATGCTTGCTTGAGTCCATAAATGGATCTTTCAAGCTTACACACCTTATGGATACCATCCTCGGATACAAAACCTTTAGGCTGTTCCATATATATATATATATGTATCCTCTTCTAGGAATCCATTTAGAAAAGCATTTTTGACATCCATTTGCCATATCTCATAGTCTAGGTGAGCTGCCATTGCAAGTAGAATTCTTATAGATTTGATCATAGCTACTGGCGAAAAGGTTTCTTGGTAGTTAATTTCTTCCTTTTGACTATATCCCTTTGCCACTAGCCTGGCTTTATAGGTGTAAACCTTGCCATCAACACCAATCTTTCTCTTGTAAATCCATTTGCACCCAATTGGTTTTATACCATCAGGCCGATCTACAAGTTTCCAGACTTGCTTTGAATGTATCGAATCTATTTCTATTTGCATAGCTCCACACCATCTTGTAGCATCTACATCCACCATCGCTTGATCATACGTGGAGAGTTCATCTCCATGACCTTCCTCTAACATAGAATGGAGGCTTAGCTTCCTCTATAGTAGATATCCATACTTCTCAGGCGGTTGAGGTACACTATTTGATCTTCGCGGTTGTGGTTGTGTTAAAGAAGGTTCGGTTCTTACTTCCTGTGTAGATGTATCCACTGGAGTCTCATTTTGTTCTTTAAGAACAATCTTTCTACCCGCTCCACCTTCTTAAATGAACTCATCTTCAAGAAAGTGGGCTTGTAAAGCTACAATGATCCTTTGATCATCATACAGGTAAAAGAGGTATCCCATGGAATCCTTAGGATAACCAACTAAATGCCCTTTTAAGGATCTAGCCTCCAACTTGTCCACTTTAATCTTTTTGACATAAGCAGGACATCCCCAAATCTTAATGTGATTAAGACTTGGTTTCCTATTTCTCCATATTTCATATGGGGTCTTAGGAAAAGACTTGGATGGATATCTATTTAAAATATGTATAGCTGTAAGCAGCGCATGACCCCACAGTGAAATGGGTAAGTCAGTGTAGCAGAGCATGGAGCGAACCATGTCCAACAAAGTTCGATTCCTTCGCTTGGCTACTCCATTCAACTGTGGAGTCGCTAGAGGTGTGAGCTGTAATACTATACCATTCTCTCTAAGGTATTCATCAAACTCCGCACTCATATATTCTCCCCCTCAATCAGATCGAAGAGCCTTTATATGTTACCTAGTTTGATTCTCCACTAAAGCCTTGAATTCCTTGAATTTTTCAATGGATTAAGACTTATGCTTCATCGAGTACACTAGACCATATCTCGAATGGTCATCAGTGAATGTGATGAAGTAAAGGAAACCTCCACGAGCCATTTCTCCAAATGGTCCACAAACATCAGTATGCACTAAACCTAAGATTTGTGAGGCTCTTTCAAATGTCCCTGTGAAGGGGGATCTATCCATCTTCCCCTTGAGACAAGATTCACAAGTAGGATAGGGATCCAATCTCATTGGACCTATTCGTCCATCTTTCTCCATTTCGTGAATTTTGTGTTCGCCCGCATGGCCTAGTCTAAGATGCCAAATTAATCTTTGGTTAATTCCTTGCCTACCACGTTTTCTTTGTATAGTATTTACAGCACACTCATTCTGGACATTAAGGTAATACAGACTATTTACTAAAGAAGCAAAGCCTACTAATTTATTACCATAATAAATGTTGCAATGTTCATCAATAAAACAGAAAGTATAACCATGCTTAACTAAAATGGGAATAGATACAATATTTTTAAGCCCATTTGGCAAAACTAAAATATTATTCAGAAATAGTAAATGTCCAGAATTCAAAAGTAATGAAGTAGATCCAATTCCAGTAGCCACGATGCTTTGCCGCTGCCTACTCTTATCTTCACATCATCAATGTCCAGCTTCCTTCCTTGCACCAGATCCTGATTCATACAACAAATGTGAGCACTAGCTCCAGAATCAAGAATCCAAGATGTAGAGAAAATGGTCATAGAACAATAAGTTTCATGAACATAAAGTTCCATACCTTGTGCGCCTGGGCCCATGTTTTCATAGTTTCTTCTCCAATGGCCTAGCTCATCGCAGTGTAGGTATCTATCCGTCTTCTTTGGCCCCTTACGCTTGCGATTCACAGGAGCTTTCCCTTTTTCCCTTATTAACACCACCCTGAGATCCAAGCTCACCATTCTGCTTGTTGGTTTTCTTCTTCTTATTCTTAGCCTTTTTGGGCCCAGAAGAGATAACCAATGCAGTTTCCTTTCCGTTGGGCTTCAATTGAGATTGTGCAGTAGTTAATTTGTTCATTAGACTAGCTAAGTTGCATTCAATCTCATTGCAATTGAAGTTCATGACAAATTAGGAAAAAGAATCAAGAAGAGACTGCAAAATGTGATCCATTTGAAGTTGTGGGTTCATTGTAAAATCGAGAGCCTCCACTCTTTTGATCCTCGCGAATCATCTTGAGGACATAATCCCCAACTTTTTCACCCTCTCTCATTTTGGCTCCGAAGAGCTCTTTAGATATTTCATATCTAGCAGTGCGGCTGTGCTCACCATAGAGCTCGACCAAGTGTGCCAAGATAGCCCTTGTAGTGGTCATCTTCTCGTGGGACTTTTGAAGCTCATTTGTCATCGAGCCAAACATTTACCCACGCACTCGGACGTCGTCCTTTATCCATTTTTCATGAGCTTGGACTTTTTCCTCATTGGCACATGTTCTGGTAGGTGGAGCAGGGACGTCTGTGTCCAACACATATCCCAAAGACTCCATATTGAGAACAATTCTCAAATTCCTTAGCCAGTCCATGTAGTTGGGTCCGGTAAAGATGTTCTTTTCAAGTAAAACGGAAAGTGGGTTGATAGTCATTTTTGTTTGAGAGAGATAAATCAATAAATAACTGCAGAAATGAACCAGACTTGATTAGATAATTGTAACTTAAACTAAAACCAAGTGAAATCAAGGACATCGATTTATGACTTGACTCCCACTACATTTTTTAAGATTCACACTCCCACAGTGAAAATCGGAAGTGATCGTTGTTTATTATATCGTAGTGGAGATTGATTTATTTAATCAATATAGTGGATGACAACCCTTTAACGATATTTGGTCCACTACTTAATTAAAGTGATGTCTAACATCAATCTATCCAATAGACGGTCCAATCTTCTTTTCCCATAATCCATCAAAACCGCAACCCTTTAACGATATATAGGTTTGTGGACTATCTAAGTTCATTCCCATTAACACCTTTTAATCTTACATTTGAATTTCACCTTGCAATCCTTTAACAATATTTGGGGTGAAATATGTCTCGATTAAGACATCTAATGCACTTTATGAAATTTCAGAATTGAGTCTTAATACATGACCCCCACTTACTGGGAAGATGCCATATATTAGATTCAATTCTTAATTCCATTAAGCTTAGTGGAGGGACAGGACGCCTAGCGCCCCTTTCTAGCTTAGTATCATTTTTGTTTGGTAGGATTTATGTTCTAGACATTTATTTATGTCTCACTTTGTACATTATCAAATTTTTATAGTGCAGGATAAGTAAATACATGCTTCATACATCTAATGAACATGCATCAAAAGCTATAAAACAATACACGTATCCATGGGCTTTTCTAGAGGGCCCAAGTCAGTGGGCCTTAAAAAAAACTAAACTATTCTTCTCGGGCTCCAAGCTCCTTTTCTTTTTGGATCGATTCCATCTTTAAGGCCTATTCTAATTCTATCTATTACATAAGATTTTTGACATCTTATATATAATTCTAAGAATAAAATAATGGGCTCAAATCCGGCCCTTACTACCCATAAAAAAGAAATACATCTAAAAAGAATCCTAAGCCCATGGATAATGTCACCATCATATAATACATGCTCACTATAAATAAAGCAACTATGTTGGTGATTAAGTTAACAATTCATTAGTCCAACTAATCAAATTTTATTCATATTTATGATAATAAACCATCTAGTGAGAATTTATTATTTAAATAAATTAATTGATTAAAATCCTCCAAGAATAATTAATTAATTTTTTTATTCAAATAATTAATATTCAATAAAACTCATTGGGATCAATTTCATCAAACTTAAATTACCAACCCATTGGCATATTTAAATTTAACAAATTTTGCCCTAAACTAATTTATTGAATGTCCAATATTTTAATTAAACAAATTTGGGCTTATTTTAATTAAAACTTGGGTCATCATCCTTTTGACCTACCCAGATAATTAAAATAACCCAAAATCCATTTATTTAAAAATTAGGCCCGGTTTGACACGACCCGACCCACCCTGAGCCCGAATCAAGACCCAGGCCCCTATGGGCCGGCAGTGTGCGTGTGCCGTGCGCTGGCAGTAGGCCGTGCACCTAGCGCACGGCCTTCTGTGCCTGCCATCGAGTGGCCAGATGGCGCGCTGCGCGGGCTGCTGCGCTTCCAGTAGCGCAGCAACACGAAGCCTTCGAGTTACGGAGTCTCACCCAATTTGATTTTTTTGATTCACCATATTATCATGCAATAATATCTAAGAAAAACTCAGAAAAATCATGGCTCAAAAATCATAAATACATCACCATACTCATCATGCTTCAAAAACACGAAAAACATATAAATTCATGTATTTGATCAAATACGAAAATCAGAGATTGGTTCTGATACCACTGTTGGGTTTTTACATATAAAACGCAGAAAATTTTTTAATCCCACTATGGTTCATCTCCGATTTCATGTATTCAAATCAGGTTTGAGAAAAGTGTACCTTTCTTCGCGTAATTAAATTTCTGAACCAGCTCTGTGATCCTCTTTTGAACAGCAAAACGGTTACTGTCTCTAAACCACCATGCCGGAATTGAATCGAAAAATTCCTCCTTTTCTTCCCCTTGAAGACGGCTAGAGAGAGAGAGAGAGGTGGAAGACTTTGACTTAGAGAGAAAGATAATGAATTTAGCTAGGGTTAATTTTCACTAAGTAGTATATTTATACTACACAAGAAAATAAATAACCTAACTAAACCAAAGCCTTTGGGCATCCATAATGTAGGCCCACTTGGGCTTTTTTAATGCCCTCCGGGCTTAGTCCAAGTTGTGGTTTTATTTTAATTATTTATTTAATTAATACTATTAAATAGCTAATTAATCCATGTTAACTCTATAATTAATTCCATAAAGAAATTAATCAACATATTAACTTAATTAATTAATAAAATCATCTGATGATTAATTAATTAATTAATTGCAATATCTAGTATCGAAAAACCTCTCAAAACTTATTCCCTAATTTTTCCATTGCAATTCCTTCAAGCGTGGCTCATTAGGTTCGTCTCAAAAGGAAATTGGGAGGAAACCAAAAGGATGTGGGTAACATCTAGCCAGTTTCGTGGCCCACATCGTATCCCAATTGAGAACGAATAAATAGAATCATTTTAAACCTTTCACGCTATGAATACCGTACGAGTATAAACCTTTTATTCATATATCTCAGTCAAGTGAGAGTCATGGTTTAGTCAAACTCACATAACTTGACCATATGTTTAGCTCATAATGAATCGAGGTCACTGAGTATACTTTCATGTCTAACATGAGTATCTCTAATGCTTTGACCAAAGTCTTTGACCTCACTCATTCATGACTGCATAAGATATTTAGCTCATTCACTTATGAGAGAATAAATTCCATTTTGCTAATCAGTTAAGATTGCTACTTGCCTATCAAGCGGCACTTCGAGGTCGACCCCACCAACGGGTGAATTGGATCTAACTACTCTAACGACAGACTTGATGTCACAAGCACATCTTCAACGTGATTCCTCAGGTCTAAGGTTCACGCATACCTATTACAACTTATCATTTTTGTCATTGACTATCAGTGAATGAAAACCCATGTGACAAAACTGATACAAGCCGTGTTTGAACATATCAGTCTAACTGAGGTGTCTATGACATAAGTTCCCACTAACATACTCATAGTGTTCGACTGACACTTCCCTGTCAAAACTTATATCATACGAGTATGTATCCAGTAATGATGTCCAGTCAATACTCATGTCCTGTTAATACTCTCTTCGACTTGCGAACCATTTTAGATACTAAGGATCAAACTCTTCTAGTGCCATCCTCCCTAACCTATAGGGAGTAGAAGGTTCCCCTTAGTATCAAGGACTTTACGTTGTTTACTATACCTTACAAATGCCTATAAGCAAACAACATGAATAAGCCTTTTATTAATATAAGAATGTCTAGTTACAATTCAATGCGGTATAAATCTATCCTCTTTATGGCATTTGAGGGCATAACACTAACAGAAAACATGGCTGAATTTGGTGGATGGTGATGTTGTGGGCCTGGACAGCTAGGCGGAATGGATCCATTGTAGCTTGACATGATGGAGTGGGTTGATGAGTTGTAGAGAGACAGGTTGAATGTGGACGGTGGACCTGGGAGTGGCAAAGTGGGCCAGGCGAGAGAATTGGGCTGCTGTAATTGGGCCTAGTAAGCGGGTTGTGGAGAAAAACCTGGCAGACCGGGCTGCGGAAGTGGGCTGGGCGGTCATGCATTGTTTGTAGAATTTGGGACCAATTGGTAAGAAAATCGCGGAGGTGCTTGTGGAGGTCACGGATTGAAACCGTGTAGAAAGCCACCATTATTGTTATTAGAACGATTATTAAATTTTCCATTGCCTCGACCTCAACCCCGATAATTATTCCTATTTGTGTTTTGATTTTGGTTAGGGTTCGGGTTTTGGGAGTATAGGGCACTGGCGGAATCATGGGTGGGAGGTGTAGAATGAAAACGCTTTTCGTGACTTTCATCAAGAAGGAGAAAGTTACGCACTTTGGAGTAGGAGGGGAGGGGTTTAGTGGTGGAGATTATGGTAACAAGAGGGAGATAGGATTCAGGAAGCCCCTGAAGTAATTTTACTAAAAAACTTTGATCAGACATAGGACTATCCAATTCGGCAAGAGTATCAGCGAGAAATTTTAATTCTTGACAGTATTGTGAAATCGAGAGATTGCCTTTTTGAAGGTTATGAAAACGCTCATTAACTTCGAGAGAGCAAGAAAGTTTATTGTTGAGAAAAAAAAATTCGATTGCAAACCAGAGATCATGAGATGTTGCATATTCTAAGTCTACGTTTTTAAGAAGCTTAATATCAATGGTAGAGTAAAATCAACGTTTGATGGTGGAATCTAAAGCAAACCAATTATCTCCAGATTCACCCATGGGTTTAGATTTTCCGGTGAGGTGTTCAAAAACAGAATAACTATGGCAAAGGTCCATGAAGATGCCTCGCCAAAGTTCATAAGTTGAATCATCTGTTGGGTTCGGTTCTATTCCCCGGGTGGCTCGTGGCAGCGGAATTTAAAATTTAAATGTACAACCACCCGAAACAGGAATAATGGTGTGCTCGATTATGCTATAAAGAACGTTGTGAGAAATTTTACCTTTTCGATTAAATTCTCACATCAACCAATTTGATCTTTTCAACCTTGTGGTGCAATTCCACACGATTCCTAAGAGGGAATCTCCTGTCTTTCGAATCCCCGGTATAGTGCTCCAAACGTCGCACCTCTAAGATGTATCCACACCTCGTTCAAGTCACCATCTACTTCGTTATTGGTGCTAGCCAACGAAATTGATCTAAGTCTAAAACCTAGGCTTGATTATGTGAAGGGATGGAATATGTGAATCGTTAAGTTCAACATATGAACAAAACGATGTCTTGTTGGAACAAGGGAAGGGGGCGATTTTTGGCTTAAGGATGACAAGAAAATTCTCTCTTAGTTTTCAACTGGGGGGTTCGAATTTTTCCTCTTAAAAACTTAGGGTTTTAGTCTTGCAATCACATATATATAGAATAGGAGACCTAGAGTCCTTATTCAACTGCAAGACTCGGAGAAGAAGAAAACCCTTTTCTTCTTCACCAAGAATTCGACCCCCTCATCCTTTTGGGCTTAAAAATCGGCCACCCTCTTTTATTGGAGTCCAAGATTAATTCTTGACTCCATATTTAATTATGGGCTAAAACCCATCAAGTAAATATTCCCATATAATTAAAACCCGTTTAATTATATTTCCTTATTCCAATTGGCTTATTTATTTAACTTGAGTCAAGCTCAACTAAACAAAATACTTGGACTCTACTAGGTCCATTAATTTAATTAATTCTACAAGATTAATTAAAATAGTCGAATTAATTGAATCGCCTCAATTAATTCATATTCCACATTAGGAAAGTACTAGACTTTCCTAATTTCCTCAAATTGATTAATCACATCATTTAAGCAGTGACTCTCACGAGTTAAGTGTGTGATCCCTTAGGCTCGTCTACTATCTAGTAGTAAGTACACTTTCCCAAAGTGCTAGTGTACTTTCCTAAAATAGAAAGTACTAGATTAAATCATTCCTTTGATTCAATCAAGCCTCGAATTAATCACCACATTAATTTTCGGCACTTAAAAATCGTGGTTACTGTCTAGCAACGGGCCACGAAGACCTAGATAAAGACGAAGATAAAGATACGCCTTTTCGTGATCTTGATCCTTGTATAAGTAAGATCCCTCCATCTAATCTCCTGATTAAATCTAGAGCAGTGGCTAAGGTCGAAGCTCTATTAATTCAATAACTATGTTTCCCAAATACGGTGAGATCGACTTCGACTATCTAAACGAGGAAACCCTATGCCTCTTTAGATATCATACTTCGGCCGAAGATTCCTAAAGTCGATTCACTATGTAAATATAGGAGATTCACTGACAAGTCTAATGTCAGAGATAGATCCCATCTTGATTCTCACGTGCCTTCATACACAATTAGCCCATGTCTAATTTTTCCCATTTGCGATCATCTAAGTAATCTTGTAACAAACCAAGACATGTTCAATTGTGTACAAGACATCCAATGGAACCTCAGGTTCTAAGGATTACTTTTATACTACAAGACCACTGGAAGTTCCAGATTCGACTGGGATTCCATTTAATGGAACTTCCGTGGGGTTGTTCAGTATACCTATTCCCACAATAGGAACCCTTATATATGCATAGGCTTTCACCGTGCCAATATCTATGGAACGAGATACACTCTATCAAGAGTATGCATCATATAAGCAAGTTTTTTGGGTCTCAACGATATCCCTTCATCTCGACGAGCCCATTCACGACTTGGAACATATGTTTAAGGATCACAGCCTTGGAGACATATTCCATCATTGCCATTCCCGATGCGCAATGATGTCCTTTAGCTATGTGTGATCCTTCAGGACTTTATTCTAAGTTAAGACCAAGCTATAAACACGAATAAAGAATGCCAAAAGATTAACTTTACTTATATGAAAAAGATCGTTCAGCTAGAGTTATTATTACATAGAATGGCGCCCAAAATTGGTGCGCCGGGCATAAACTCTAACATCATTATCTTGTAATTTAAAACCAAAAGAAGAATAAACATTGTCGGCGGCAAAAGCGGGATGAATGGGATTTGATTTGGGCGGCTCGGCTGAGTTGGTTGGGGTAGAGATGGCTTCTTCGGTGGTAGACATAGAGATGGAGGGGTAATCGAAACACAAATTTAAGAAAAAATACTGAGAAGAACGAGAAAGAGAATAATAAAGCAAATAAAATACCGTAATTCAACAAGATGAAGACGATGGCAAGCAACACGGTAGCATTGAAAGCTAAGATGCAGAGGAGTTCAGCGCTGTTGAAGGCTTTTTAGTGAAAATTTGTGCGTTGAGGGGAAACACAACGACTTCAGAGGAAGATTTTGGGTAAAAAACAAGGGGTCACGTCGGCGGTATCACAGGCGGAGCAGCGGCGGCCAAAAAAGTAGGTGTCGCGGCAGCTGCTGCTATGGGGACATGGAGGCCTAGGAAATTAGGTTAGGCTGATACCATCTTATGATATAATTCCCCTTAGATTAATAATGAAAGATACAAAGGTTTATATAGGGTACAAGACATAATAAATATAGCCTTAAATAATAAATAAGGAAATATCCATAAATAATAAATAAGATACCTAGTCTAATAATACTATTGTGAATAATACTCTAATAGCTTTTTCCACGTCGTCGGAACTTATTGAGGCGTTGATAGTGTTTCTGGATAAAAACAAATTGAATAAGGAAGAGCTAATGCGATTAACTCAAGCCCCGTGATAATTCTCCACTTAGAATTATCTCACAACCCCCACGTTCGAATTCGATATACTAGACGGTGGTTCAGACTTTAATACTTCGTCGTGTTGTTTAAAATTGTTATTCGGACCGCAATTTTTAATTATTGATTTCGAGTATAAACAACAGTGAATCGAAAGACCTTCAAGTCTTAAATTAGAAGTTGATTATTATCTTCGAATGCAATAATAAGATGAAAGAAAAGATTCAAGTCTAGATAAAAATTATCTCTCAGATACTTAAATCTGACAAAAGATAATCTTATACCTACGTGAGAATCTTTCTTTTGAATACGATAGTTGGATTCAATGCGAATTATCGTCTTCGAATGAAATAGTAACATAGTGAAGGAAAAATTCAAGTTCAGATAAAAATTACCTATCCGATACTTAAATCTGAATAAAAGAGAATTTTATACCTCCATGAGAATCTCTCGATCGAATGGATTATTTTTCAACCCCTGCGTTCGAGTCGCATTAATTGACGTTTTAGTTGTTCATTTCGAATATAAGAATGACGAATGAAAAACTCAAGTCAAGATACAAATTACCTATTCGATACTTAAATTTGAATGCAAGATAATTTATACCTCCATGAAAGTCTTCAATTCTGAATAATTACAAGCAAGCAATGTCGATATAAGCCTTGAAGGCAAATCCCATCGAGTCTAATACTAAATTACACTATAGCTACTCCTAATTTACGCTACGATCTACTCCTACATTACGCTAGAAACTACTCCTAAGGCTAGAGCCAATTCTAAGAGAATTGAAAATGTAGAAGTCTGATGATCTTGTGATGTCTTTTTTCTTTCTTTCTCTTCGCGCTTATATACTCCACTTCTTTTGTCGGTTTCTTCGCAACCTCCACGTTCTGCTCTACTTTTGGAACCGCTGTCAACCGTCTTCAGCTGCTCTTTCAAATCTTTTCAACTTAGCGCGCCTCTGCAGATGATTGGCTAGTTGGACTTCATTTTATTTTTCATATTCGATTCTTGGGCTTTTGTCAATTCAGCCCATGTTTTTTTGCCATTTTCTAAATTCAATGGGCCTTGTTCTATTCATTATCAGGTCCAATTTCCTTCTTTTCGAATTTCTATAGTTTGGGCTTTGTCATTCGAAAGCCCAAATTATTTTATAGTATAAACAGATAGCGATCAAAGCTTTGAACATTTTAATCTAAACTCAAGACAATCTCTCTGTATTTTTCACCTTTAGGCACTCTTGTGAGCGACATCTGTTTGCTTTCTGCTTCATTTAATTCGTTTTCTATTTCTTTTGTTACACGCACCAATTTCCATTGGAGCTAATGAACCTATTCATGGATTCCCACATATTAGTTGAGTCGTCCTTGTATTCGGATATTTTTTTATTTGAATAATATTACTAGCGTTCATCCTTTAAAAAACAAACAAAAAAAAAAAAACACAAAAAGCGATCTTAGCTTCCATGTAATGTTCTTTTTGTCAAACGTTGTTGGAACATATAGATCAATTTGGCCAATCGCAATCTCACCAATACAACATAAACTAAGTTTTAATCCCCATTCAAACAGGCATTATCAAATTGAAGTTGAGCATGCATACAGCTACAAGTAAACACAAAATGAGCCGTTGTCGTTTCCATTTCAAATACATTAATATTCTAACAATAATCTATTTATTTATATCTAAACCGACTATAGAATGTACACTTGTCTATATTGATTTTTGCATGGATCGTTATTCCCCCACGTCAGTAAATACATTATATGTTAAAATCGCACAACACTACATATAAAGATATCTACATTTAATTTTATCTCCCCAAAGTAATGATTCGTGGATGTAACAACGAAACATAAATCAAATATTGTACGGACCCAATACTAATAAATGAAGTTTGAACATTGATTTATAGTGAGATATTATATTTCAGAAATCGGCTAAAAATCACTCTTTTGATTTAGTAATCATATACATTTATTCTTGCTCATATATATTAGAATTATCATTAAAGATGTTCTAGTGGTTTGTTGTTCAGGCTCCAAACTGATTACATCAAAAGGTAAAAGAGAAAAGTCCACGCTCCATCAATATATTTCAAAATTAAGTGGTCATTTTGTAGCTTTAATTAGGGGAAAACTTTTCTAGGTAGTTTTACTTCTTATGTACAGTATAAAGATTCAAAAAGGATTTATTCGTAATGGAAAAGTAAAAGGCAATAATCTTGGGAGCAAAACAATTGCTGTCTTCCATAATCTTTTTATGGTGAAATATACTAAAACATATTATAGATAAAACAATTGTTCTATACCCTAATTCCCTAATTATATAACGTGATAATATTATTGATAAATCAAATTTGCATGGAGTTTGATGTATTTATTTTAATCAATGCTAAAAAACTGTCGATATTTTTTTTCATATAGAGACGCAAGTGAGAAACTAGTCGATATCTAGTCTGTTGTCGTTTTTTGTTATGATTAAATATTATGTACGTATTCTTTAAAAGATTCCTTTCTAATGGAATTGTTCGGTATAAATTCAAAGATCGTTTTTCATCAGATAATTACATTCTATTTTGCATATAATGACAAATATCCCCTCTCTCTCCTTTTTGTTTTCTCTTTTGTGCATAATTATGGCCTTATGAGTTGGTTGTAAACTTTTAATCGATCACACATCCTTGCCACAAATAACTCTATTAGGAAATTGAATCAAGAAATTAGGGAATTGTGTAATACCTTTGAGGTGAAACAAGGAAAGATAATAAATTTTGCTTACTAGACGAAATCACATTTTTGGTCGTAATAATATTCTCTTCGGTGTAGTACTTTTTATCGTAAAATACTTTTTTTTTCACAACCTGAAAGCTGAACAAAAACACATAACCCATAAATATCTGATATCTAAACCATATTTGACCTTGTCGAAATAATTTAAAATTTACACTCATGTTATATTAGTTAAAATCGGACCATTATTATCACGTAAGACTATTAGGATTACGAGAAATAAGAATCAATGAATGAATGAATTGGGTAGTATAGTATATAGCCATGTTAAGCAAGAGAAATTAAGAGATAAAGGCATGGAAAATTAATGAATTATTATTATTGTTTGAAAAGAGCAGCAGCAGCACATGCCACATGGGATGGGGATGTTAATTTATATGTACGAGTATAGTAGCCGTTGGGGGCAAAGAAGGAAGAACGCGACCTTTCATCCAACGGTCATAAAATACTAGCCGTTGTTTTCAAATTTATATGAAAAGAGAGAGAGAGAAGAAAATAAGACATAAATCCGCTGTTTACGACGTCTTCTCCCCAGATTATTATCATTATTTCTCTCTTCTATTTCAATTCAAACAAACCTCACGCACAGAGAGAGAGAGAGAGAGAAAGAGGGATAGATACATTATTTGTATGTATACACACTCCATTGATTTGATTTGATTTGATCTGAATCAATCGATGGAGTTTTCTTTCTAGGCTCTTTTTCTTTGGGGGTTTCGCTTCGGTTAATACATATTTGGAGTGGAGGTTGTTATCTCTTTTTTCTATCTGTTTTTTGGTTTCTTCTTTTTCTTCTTCTTATGATGATGATGATGATTTTAATCTTGATCTGATCTGGGTATTTCTTTTATCATTCACAGTCTTTAAATCTTGATTTTCCAATTACTTACCCCGCCTTTTTCTGATATCTTTAATACTGAGATTAGATATACTTTGATTTTGCAGTAAGCTTTAAAGTCTGTGAAAAGAGATTAAATTCAAGATGATGGGATCAGATGAGAATTTTACGGGTGTGATCAGGCCGCCGCCTTCTAACATTCAAGGTAATTTCAAATTTGAAAATAATACCTAAAATCTGAAAATCAGGTCTTTCTTGGATTGCTGATGTAAAAATCTGCTTCAATATTATATAAATTGATTCAATATATTATGCTGTAATCATAAACCCTAATTATGGAAAAAGAATCATTAATATGTATGTACATATATTGATAGGAGGATTGAGGCCTGGAGGTGGAAAGTTTACTAGTGCTGCAGGAGGAGGAGTTGGGAATAGTAATAACAGGAGGGCATTGAGTACAATCAATAAGAACATCATTGGAGCTCATCCATATCCACCTTGTGCTGTTCACAAAAGAGGGGTTTTCACTGAGTATGAAATTTCATAGCCCCTTTCATTGAATTACCCCCTCCCCCCCCCCTCCTCCTTTTTTGAAAAAAAAAATTCATATTTAAATGTTTCATTCCCATATTGATTTACTTTTATTGCTGATCTTGATCAGGAAAAATGCAGCCGGTAATAAGAATCCTGTTATTCCGGCTCATCGACCCGTCACTAGGTTTGTTAATTACTCTTTCTTGTGTTCTTCTAGTATTTTTCCTGCCTAATCTCTTTGTAATGGGAGTTTATGGATGATTTAAAGATATGGGTTTGATTTATTTTCTTTAAATTCTTGATGGGGGATTGTTCAGGAAATTTGCTGCACAATTGGCTGGAAAAGAGCAGCAACCATCACATAAGGTATATTTCTTGTTAATTAAATTAAATATAAAAGGGAATTTACATTTTGTGTTTGTTGTTTTGATGTACCTGAAATGATTGAATTATGTGTTATATGTTAAAGGAAATTAAGCCGTCAATTCAGCTCGTTTCGGGTTTGCATCAAGAGGAGGACTGCATTATTATTGATGCAGAGGAGCATGATGATGTCCCCATGTTTGTACAACATACAGAAGCTATGCTGGAAGAAATTGATCTAATGGTATTTATTCCTTTTACACTTGGTATTAGATGATATCTTTAAATGCAATTTTGTTGAGTTTTGTATATTGATTTAGGACGCGGAAATTGAAATGGAGGATATCGCTCCCGAGGAGCATGTAGTGGACATAGACAGTTGTGATAAGAAAAATCCACTTGCAGTTACTGAATACATTGATGATATATATGCATATTATAAGAAGACAGAGGTGAAATATAGTATTACTCTTCAGTTTATTGAGAACTTTCGAATTTCCATTCTTTTCCTTTCTTTAATTGTTTAAAGATGATTTGCAGAGCTCAAGCTGTGTCCCATCAAACTATATGTTACAGCAATTTGACATTAATGAAAGAATGAGAGGTATTCTTATCGACTGGCTGATTGAGGTAAAAAAACTTCCATAAGGTTTCCTCTTTATGAAGTTTGAAAGAAAGAAATTTGAGATTAAATGTGTGTATGTGTGTAGGTGCATTACAAGTTTGAACTGATGGAGGAGACGTTATATTTAATGGTTAATCTCATTGATAGATTTTTATCAGTCCAATCAGTGGTGAGAAAGAAATTACAGCTAGTCGGGGTGACTGCTATGCTTCTTGCATGCAAATACGAAGAAGTCTCGGTTCCTGTTGTTGAGGACCTTGTACTGATATCCGATAGAGCTTATTGCAGAAAAGAAGTGCTTGATATGGTAAATTTTGTGGATTGATATAATAATCTATGTTATATGTTAGAATCTAAGGTCAAGTTTCGATTGAAGGATTCGGAGCTAAGGAGATGTTTGGATAATTAGAAGTTTACAACATTTCAAAACATCGATCCTCATTTTGAACTGGTCGTTTAGTTCCAAATCCTGCCATACAAACACAACCTAATACACGTTTTAACTCTTTCCTTCTTGATGCATTTACAGGAGAAGTTGATTATCAACACCTTACAATTTAACATGTCGTTGCCAACTCCTTACGTGTTCATGAGGCGCTTCTTGAAAGCTGCTCAATCCGACAAAAGGGTTGGTTCATAACATTGTGATATGCGATTAAATTACCAGATTTCAGTGTTTTTAATGACTACATAGAAGCTCTTCTCATTTTATTTGATTTTGATGAATTTTATTCAGCTGGAGCTGCTATCCTTCTTCATAATCGAGCTATGCCTCGTTGAATATGAGATGCTTAGATTCCCACCTTCATTATTAGCAGCTGCTGCTATCTTTACAGCTCAATGTACTCTAAGTGGATCTAAGCAGTGGAGTAAGACAAGTGAGAAGCATACAAATTACACTCAGGACCAGCTCATGTAAGTTGCCTAATTATTTATTCTCCCTATATTTTCTAGTAAAATTGGAGAAAATTTTGATTAAAATGTATTTTGGTGCTTTTTTAGGGAATGTGCAAAACTTATGGTTAGTTTCCATCAGAAAGCGGGAAGTGGGAAACTCAACGGTGTTCATAAGAAGTATAGTACTTCAAAATACGGTTATGCTGCTAAAGAAGAGCCTGCTGTTTTTCTCACAGATGCAGAAGAGTTCTAATACACATTGATTTGCTTAATCTTCTAACATTAGAATTCGGGGTTAATGGGTTATATGAAAATTGAGCAACATAAGTTGCCCCGTTGTTTGGGGGGTCGGTTTGATTTTCTTGAACCTTGTTGTTTCGAGACTTTTTCGGCATTACTTTTCCATCATATTCTTTCTGATGTGAAGCTATATTTTCTCCAAGAATATTTCCAGTGTTTCTTGTTTATGAACTATTTCTCTAATGAATATGTAAATTTAGTTGACTGGGATTGATGATTTACTGTTTTTCTACAAATTGAAACTTTTTATTTTCATAGAGATTGACGTGTTAAAATCTACCTGCCAATTTTTTTCTGAGCAGCAGAACAAACAATGCTCCAGTTTTCTGCAGTCTTCATTCTTCGCAGTTGTTAATCATTGTTTCATGTGTTTATTATATGTAGATCTTAATGTCCCCATTGTTTCCAGTTGTCCCCATTTTGTTGATGATCTTAATGTCTCGGAACTCTAGATCCAAAAGGCTCGACGTTAGTACCTTTTGAAACTAGGAGTTTCGAGATATGAAGACCAATACGCATACGCAAAGTGGGACCTATAAGTCAATCATGCACACACATGACAATGATTATAGATTATCAAAAAAAATAAAAAAATGACAATGTATACTATTACGACACCACTGTAGATAGACGCTACAAAAGGAAATTCAACTTTTGATATTCGAATAAGACTTTATATATACTTCGTATTGATAATAAGATAAGACAGTTTTTTGTTGGAATCCCCTTCTTTTTCATTTTAAGGAATTGATTAATCCTCTAGTAACAAATATGAGTAGTAGATCTTATTCGATGAAAGAAAGCGAAGAAAGAATCAAATAATTTAGTTCTAATGAATTGTTGGATTGGATCTCAATCCAAATCTTGATCTAGCACTTAACTATTTCTAGTCTATATAATAGAAAATAAAAGGCACAAAGATGTAAGATTTACTCGTTTTCTTTTTTCTTAAACAAAACAAAGGAACTGAAATCCTTCCCAGAAATTTCAGCTAAATATTGCAATGTTTGCCTGCAAATTGGATAAAGAAAATCTGAATTTAGAAATATTCAGAAACAGTTGAAGAATAAAAGTAGAAAAAAGTTTATTCCGTTGCCGGGACTTGAACCCGGGTCTCTCGGGTGAGAGCCGAGTATCCTGACCAACTAGACTACAACGGATTTGTGATAAACCTGGTTAAGATAAACTATAAAACATATCCTTGTCCACCTTTTATTCAAAATTAATTCTATACCCCTTCGTGTTGTTTCTGGCTTATAGATGACCCAAGAAAACATTTATGCCCCTATTGACTTACATCAATTGTGATTTATGTATTCACCCTTCAAAACATGTAGTTCTTTAAATTTTAATGATTTCATGTAATAAATATTCATATGTTAGAGATCTCAACCTCTCTGACATAACAGGTCTCATATAAGTAAAATGTCACGTGCAACTAGTTTATATTATTTTTTGTATAGCTGAACATGTGAAGATTATAATTTCGTACATGTATGTTGTTGTGTTGTGTGACGAACACAAAAGTTATTACTCTCAGTTAAATATATAAAAACTTGATTGACAAAAGAATTGTACTTGAACCCAATTTTTATGTATGTCTTAATTCCTACAAATTTGTACCCAAAAACTCTTACATTACAATTGTCAAAACAAAGGCTAATACAAAGATTGTACAACTTCTTGTTATCAAATTTAGCAGAATAAAGATGAAACCGAGGCATATTGTACAAATACTTTAAAATTAAGTTGATCCAATGTCAAATGCTTAGTGGATAAGTTACTCTCTGGATATGGCTCTTACGTGTATCTGACACGTATATAACGTATTAAAAAATAAAAGAAAAATATGGATGCCGCCTGGAACATTTCCAAATAAGAAGTCTAATGGAAACGCCACTGCCCCCATTATATATATGTTTTTGTAGTTTTATGGAACACGGTGGAAACAACTTTATGAGAATTAGCTGCGCCCTAACAATGATAGATGAATTAGTGAAAAGTTGACACTAAAAAGAAAAAATAGATGGACAAAAAAGTGGCCATATGCAGGGATGGTTCCTGGAATAAATTATTGAGGGGGCCGAGTTGTTTTGAAGTTTTTTTTTTTAATGATATTTATGCATGGGTATTTAATTTTTTAAAATAATCTAACAAATTTGGTTTATTTACTACAGCTTTTTTATGTTTTTTCTCTCTCAAAGTGACTATCAACTCACTCTTAATGTTACTCGAGAAGAACAGCCTTACTGATCCCAACTAGGTGCAATAGCTTCAAAACTTGAGAATAGTCCCCAATATGGAGTCTATGGGATATGTGTTGGACATTGACATTGACATGTACCCTGCAGTAGATGTCATTGTTGTATTCATAAAGCTTGAAGAAGTCGTACGCTAGCAATTAGGGAGTAATTGGCTGGCGTTTCATCATGTCTCATTTTGTTTTGTATATAACCAGTGAGAAAACAATGTATGGTAGAAACAAGAAGTATTGAGTAATATATGTTTGGATGTGAGATTTATTGAGAAAAAAATTTTAATGATTAAAATTGATGTGATAATTTTTTATTACTATTATTTTTTTTTCTAAAATATGCTTTTTTTGTAAAATATGTTTGGTTGTGAGTTATTTTGTGAATATTTTCATGAAGAATTATTATTTGATCTAGCTCGGTTTTTACCCTACCTATCTCAGTCAAGATTACTTCGTATACGAACCTGCAGACACACTATCAGGATTATAGACTGCACTTGGACGATACCAAGCTGCCTACGTACCCTACAGGGATCAAGTCTAAACGTAGTTCAAAAGGAGTTGTTATAATATGTATGATTCGTATGACGAGAACATCTAGTATTTGTAATATAGGATCGTACTCTCAAGTCTTCGAAAAACCCAAGCTATACGATATATAATTCGTAGTATTTATTGCTCAGATCCTCTGTCCATGGAACTTCATAAATGGAGGTATTTATAAGATTTCCACTCTGTTCTATTGAGCGAATGACAGATGGGACATCTTACCCTTGGATACCTTACACGTGCGTTTGATGGATGGTATCGATTGACCACCATAGGGTCGGGTCATGGGTCAACCCTCCCCGTTTTATTAAAAACACGCGGATCTTGGAGTGTAATGCAAATATTATTATGCTAGGGGCCTGTTATGCAATCTGCCTCGTATACGAGGCACTTTAAGAGCCACATTACTGTGCTCACATCCTAAGTACGAGGTAACGAGGACATATACATCCTATATTGGTATTTTGATATATCATTAAGTCCCCCACTTCGTTAGTCATAAAGAAACTACTTGGTGACTAACGAAGTATGTACTAACTCGCCTTGGCCTTTAAGGCCTATAAGGCCTTTATTGCCCTAGTTATGATTCATCCCATGTAATCATTACCCCACAGCCATTTACGTCATTAATTCTGACACACCGTTTCCCGAGAGATGTGTCTAATCCAGGACTAAGCCGTTTCGAATTTCAAGAGACACCAGTTGAATTCGAAACGTCACACCCTTCCACCCTCGGATGTACCTTTTACCAACAGATCTCAGCCGTTGATTTCGAATTTTTCCTACTATATATACCCTGATTTACACTATTTTGAATTTTTTACTTTTGCAAATTTACCTTTTCACAGAGAGATTCCTTGGCTACCTGCAACTTGGTGTTCTTGCTGTTCGGAGATCAATTCCTAGTTCATCTTCAAGTTTTCTCTCACACTAGGTATAAACTTATCCCCTCTTTTTTATTTTTCCACATTTTTATTTTCCAATATACATTATGAGTATTTTTGGTGTGGGTGTTGAATCACTCCGTATTTCTGAAGAGGAAAATGACACCACCTCTTCCTCTTATAGCGAGTCTAACAGCAGTTCAAGTAGTCCCGAAACTTCTCCTAAACCTCATATAAACGACCCTCCTATTGCTATCGAGCCAGATGAACCTAATGCCCCCCTCCCTATCCAAATCTCGAGGGAGATGAAAACACTAATCTACAATTATTTCCCAATATGGATAGGGCTCGTAGGATCGTTTCCTGGTTAAATTATTCCTCAATCCTAACTGCGTCAAACATCGCCGACATTAGAACTAGGTATCATATCCCATCTAATTATCGAACTATCGTTCCTAATGCAAATGATAGAATGCATCGTCCCCCCATTGGATTCTGCACCATCCATGTAGCACATCTTGCTTCGGGTCTTAGATTCCCTTTACATCCTGCCAACGAAGACTTTCTTCTTTACCTTCGTCTAAATCCCACACAACTTCTTCCCAACTCTTACAGACATATTATCTATTTCATAGTTGTCATGAGGATGTACGGAGTACATCCAAACATAAAAAATTTTAACGGTTTTTCGTCCGTGCATCGAAGCACTAAAGCTAAGGAAGAAGGTTTTTTCTTCCTATCACCTCAACGTCACTGTCGTCTCCAAACTCGTATCCAGTCTTCCTTCGGAGACTGGAAGAAGAAATTCTTTTTCTTTGCTCCCCCTCTAAATGAACGATGGAATGTGCCCCGTCCCTGGGGTATGGACCTCGTTGATTTAAAGCACATTGGTAGACCCACCATACCCCGATGAACTTTAAAGTGTATCCTTAAATGGCTATTCAAGCCTGAGGTCGTAATGAGTGAGTCGATGTTGGTCACATGTGGACTAAGCCATGCCAATGTACCAGTTGTGCAAAATCTGGGTAAAGCTTTGTACTTATCTTATAAGGTTTACTTATGAGCTAGTAATATTTTGCTTTTGTTTAACATCCTTTGTTCTTGTTATTTGTAGGCATGGAAGTCAGACAAGCTCGCATGGATAAAAGGGCCGTCATTGCTGCCGAGGCAGCCCAAAGAGCAGCTGCGGCAACAGGTCGTGGAACCGGCCAAGGTCGCGGTCGTGGACGAGGACAAGGGCAGTCTGGCATCAGGATTATTGATCCTCAAGACCAAGGGATCAATCAATCTCAACCCCCTCGCACAACCTCTACCGCACCTCGGCCTCCCAGAATTGTTGATGCTGCCAACGAAGGTGAGCACGAAGAGAGTTCTCTTATCCGCAGGCCCCGACTTGAAGCAGTTGGGGAATTAACTGGTGCTGCTTATGGGCGTCACGAGAAATGACCCCATTGAGAGGGTACATCTCAAGCTCCCCCAATGAGGCCTCCTCCCTCAAAGCCAAGAATCGAACCCGTCAGCTCCCCTGAAGCCCGTGACTACGACTTGTTTCATGAAGACGAGTCATTGCTACTAAAGGATTATCTCAAATGTGAGGTTACTGAACAAGCCCCCCAACATTCTGATCAACAATCTCTCATCCAGGACTGGCATATCTACCTCGATAACAGCATCCTAAGGGATCCTAGTGGCAACACAGCTATCGAACTATTCCATCGTACCCTGCTGCCTAAGGATAAGGCACTCATCCTCGAGCAGCCTCATCCTCTTGTTGAAAAGCAGGTAGCTCAGTATCTCAAAAAGTTACACCATCATCTTTATGCTTATTATATTTTTGCTAGCTCATTTCCTTACATATAAATTTTAGCTAACACATATCATAACTTCGATTTGGCATTATTGATCTTCAGACCAAGCTCTTAATTCATCAGTTGTATTTGAACAACTCTTCTTTAAAAGAGATCTTATCTCAGTCTCAACGAGAGCTTACTGATTATAAGGGGCAGGTCGAAGCTGAGCTCACTGCTGCTCAATAAGATAAGGAAAAGGCTACCTCTTTACAGGTAATCCCGAATCTATTATAATTAAAATAAGCCAATTATTACTTAATTATGAAATTTGATCTTTATTCTTGGTAGACGGAGCTGGACATGATCTGCAAATCATACGATGCGGATAAGCTCAAGATGTCGGAGTTGGAGAGGGCTAATGCCGAGCTTCATCAATGATTACACACCCTGCAAGAGCGCAACGACGCCGAGAGTCATCATCAATTTGCCTTGGGCAAAACTGCAGGTCGAAGGGAGTTTTAGGAGTCTTCGTCTTTCAGACGACAAATAGAAGAGGCTCGTATGGGTGGAGCTCGAGACATGCTTCGATCTACAGTAGTTGACTACCGCTTGCTAGATCAGGCCCTCAACGATGTTCAGGATGGTTTTTTCAAGCCCATTGATTATCTGAAAGAGACGGGTAATTTGCCATCCTCTTTCCAAGAGGATGAGTTTGCCCAAACCTATCTGAGGGCTCCTATCAATCGACCTTCGGCCACCCCTGAAGATATAAGTATAACATAGACTCACTTTCCTGAGTTCGATGCTCTGGTGATAGGCGAGTACGGGGCTAGTATCCAGTTTGAGCGAGAGCTCGAGGCTACATATGATCGATCTGGCGAAGTGGCTAACGAGGGTGATGCCATCGATCCTCATGTGATTGTAGATTAATGAGAGTTGGATTTTTAAATTTTTATTTTATGTTTGTTGTTTTTCCTATGACTCTCTGAACCTTTATTTTTGTATCTAAAAAGTTCTATCGTATATTTCCGTTTCTAATACTATAATTTGAATTGCTCGTGTTGGCCATTACTTTTTTCCCAAGTATAAAATTTATCTCGTCTTCTGTTAAAGTATAATGTCGATGATCTTACTCTTAAATAGAGTATTTTACCTTCGTAAATTTATCTAATTTCTTTTCTCCTTAATAAGTATCATCTCGATATTCACGATACATAGGGCAGATATTTCATTCATTTCAGGTTTTCATAAACACTTATGCATAGAATTTTCTTAAATTGTTTACATTCCATGGACGAGGTAGATCTCTCCCATTGAGATCTTGCAACCTATATGTCATTGCCTTCGTAATTTTGACAATTTTAAACGGGCCCTCCCAGTTTCCTTCTAGTTTCTTCACATGCCTCGATACTTTCACTTTTTTCAAAACAAGATCACCTACTTGAAAACATCTGACCTTCACTCTCTTGTTATATGCTCTTGCCATTGTACTCTTCTGCCTCAAAATATTCGCATACGCTCTGTCTCGTATCTCCTCGACAACATCGAACTCGAATTCCCTCGCCTTTTTATTCTCCTGGTATTCATATGAATTCACTCTATGGGTCATCATACCAATTTCAGCTGTTATAACTGTTTTCGATCCATACACAAGACAAAAAGGAGTCTCCCCTGTCGACGAACGAGGTGTAGTTCGATATGCCCACAACACTCCAAGTAATTCTTCTACCCATCTTGTTCGTTCTCCATCAAGCCTAGTTTTTAAATGTTGCAAGAGTATACGATTCGCCACCTCTGTTAGTCCGTTAGCCTGGGGATGGCCAACCGAGGTGAAATTTTGCTGAATCTTCAATTCGAAACATCAATCAGTAATGGCCTTGCCATTGAATTGCGTCCCATTGTCCGATATCAACACTCGGGGTATACCGAACCTGCATATTATATTCTTCCAAATGAGAATTTTAACTTTTGTCATTCGTAATTATTCAGTTTTACTGAGGTTAATTAACCTGCATATTATATTCTTCCAAATGAAGTTAATGATGACTTTCTCTGTGATACGAGCATCAGCTTCCGCTTCTATGCACTTCGTGAAATGCTTCGCCACAATAACAAATTTCTTTTGATTTTGGACAGGAGGAAAAGGTCCTGCATACGAATTTAAGTCAAATAAATATGCATTTTTCATCGTTTTACAAGTGTATAAATAAGATTATACCAACCTAGGATATCAATGCCCCATTGATCAAATGGATATGCAATTTTTATTGTTTCAATAGGGGCTCCTGGCTGATGTATCTCATTAGAATGCAATTGACATTGCCGGCATTTCTTGGCAAATTCATATGCATCTTTAACTAAGGTAGGCCAAAAATAACTCTGCCTCGTAACTTTTTGAGCTAATGATCTCCCCGCGGAATGGTTCCCACAACTTCCCTCATGGATTTCCCTTAGAACATATTCAGACTCTCATGGAGTTAAGCATCGTAGCAGTGGACCCCCCACTGACATTTTATAAAGTTCTCCATCCATCATTACAAACCTCGTTGTTCTGTGAACGACCTTCCTAGCCTCGACTTTATCTTCAGGTAGTTCATTTCTAACTAAATAGTTCGTAATTGCATCCTTCCACGAACTCTCCACCACAACAGGCATTGCCAAAGTCATTGACTCTATTTCCGAGTGTTCTGCCACCAACAGAGTTACCTTCCTACTTTTCAACTCCACAATTTGATTCGCAAATTTCGATAACGCATCTACTCGTTCATTCTCATCTCTTGGGATTTGATGCAATTCAACTCTCTCAAACTCCAAAATCAATTCCTTTACTTTCTTAAGATATTTTATCATCGTTTTTTCTCTAGCCTCATACGACTCGGCAACCTGTTTTGCCACCAACTGAGAGTCGGTGTAAACTATTAACATTTTCACCTCTAAGTTGTTTGCCATTTTTAAACCAGCAATAAGAGCTTCATATTCGGCTTCATTATTGGTGACATCGAAGTTCAATTTTATCGCGAACTCCATATCCAATTTATCGGGGGTTTGCAACCAGAATCCAATTCCTCCTCTTTTAGTCATCGAGGATCCATCTACGTGTAATAACCATGGTTTCGCAGGTGCCATCACCGCTACATCTATAGGTGACTTGATAAGAGGCATTTTTACGTGTTTTTAAGCCCCTTTGCGTTTATGTTTTAGGTTCATTTATCGCTTAATTCTTGCTACATGTGCGTTTAATTCGTGCATTAAGTGATTTCAGGTCTTAAATGGATACAATCGAAGAACGGGATGAAAAACGACGTATAAAACAAGTTCAGGCCAATTTGCTTCTGTTGTCCACGCCCAGGCGCCAGTATTACCAAGCCTAGGCGCCGAAAAAGATGCAAATAACGTCAACATTCTGCTTTCCGCGCCTAGGCGCCGTTCTGTCCACGCCTGGGCGCCGTATCTGCACCAGTTTTCACGTTCGAGCGATATTTTCTTATTTTTAGAGACCGAATTGGATGAAGTTTCCTTCTACAAAGTTGTAGAACTATGTGTTAGCTTCAAATTAGGACTTGAATCATCCAAATCGGAGTTTTGTGGAGAGAGTTATGAAGGAAATACAATTACTGCGCCAGACAAATGCAAATACTCCCAACATTCTGATTTGGGCGCCCGAGCGCCATAATTCCCACGCCTAGGCGTGGCCACATCCGAGATTTGATTCCTTTCAGCCAAAAGATCATCATTTGACGGGGGAATGGAACATTTAAAGCCAAGAGGTCATCACATGTATGGGAGGGATGTCATAAGTATGTTTCTTACTAGATCTACTTTAGGGAATTTTATACTACTCACTTTAAGAGTAGTGGAGGAGACACTAGGGGGGACATACACATGAGGAGCTGATTTTGGTGGTCTTCTTAAGGATATTTTCAGCACAATTGACCGGACATCTTGAGGAGGAGAGAGAGAGAGGCATTTTTGGCCATCACTTTTCACTCATCATCATTCATCACCATTTCTTCATCACTTTTGGAGGGGAACAAAGAGAGAGGAGCTAAGGATTGAAGATCAAGAGAGCAAAGATCCATCATCAATCAATTGAGGGAGTTTTAATTATTTGCATTTACATGTTTATTTCCATGAGTATGTATATGTTTGTATTAGATTTTCTTAAGGCTTTGATGAGAGGCTAATATTGTAGAACTAAGGCCATGTGAAGGCCAAATTTATGAATCAATATATGTGAAGTTGCTCTTTGTATTAATTCTCCTATTGCTTTGTGTGTTAATTCTATGCTTTTATTCCAATCATGTGTTTGATCACCATATGCTTGCTATCTTGCCTAATCTAGTTGTTCGAGAGAAAATAGATTAGGGTGCAAGGGAATTAACACATCATCCGAAACAAATGAGGGATTGCCCTAGAAATAGGTAAAGATTCCCGGGTGTTGTTAGCCGGATTAGTTCGGGGAAGCTCTAGAACGTTAATGCGTGATTTTTTATTAGATTCTCGGATAGACATATTTAGAGAACCGTCAATTAATCATAGGATTATTATGTGCCGAGACATCGGGTAATAGTTAATTTAGGAGTTTCCACCAAAGCAATAGGAGTCTAATAATTCGAAGAGTAGCTCATATATATCGACGAGTGGATTTGGTCATAGCATGTGCCTTAGTCTTGTTAACCAATTCGTAAGGTTTAATTCATAGTTTGTTCCCTCCTTTGATCTTTCGTTTACTTAATTGTTTTTCTCTTGCTTTACTTTAATTGTCTTTACCTTCATTAAAATCATAAACTAGAATTCAAGTTTCCGTGGTTCGACAACCCGGACTTTTAGTCCACTTTTATTACTACACACGACTAGTGCACTTGCTATCATAGCACGTTAGCTTTTAGCGTGTCAAGTTTTTGGCGCCGTTGCCGGGGACTTGTTTATTTTAGTTTTTTTTATTTTCGTTTACATTTTTAATAATTCTTAGTTTTCGTTCATTTCTTGATTTTCTTTTATTTTCGTGATTAGTCTAATTTTGTTCTTGTATTTAATTGTTAGGTTCTTGAGGTGCATGACCCGCTCCTCAAACAAGCCTCTATTCGAGTTGGAGCCCGAAATTGAACGAGTTCTTAGGACTAGTAGGCGAGCAAGAGAAATGGCCAATAATCTCAACCAAAACCCAAATGGAAATTTCCCGGACATGAACTCACCGGAAACTAGGGAGTGGTTACAAGGTGTTCTACAAGCCATGCAAGCGGTACCTCCTCCACAACTCCCGTCGGTTCGGGGTAGCTTACCACCTAGGGTCCATACCATTCCGGGACCCGTAGTCGTGCCTAATTTCTTCACACCAAACTACCACATTCCGGCTCACATTTTTAATATGGTGCAAGGAGATCCTTTCTATGGAGAATCCGCACGAATCACCACACGCTCATTTGGAAACCATAGATGAGGCTCTTGTGACCATTCAATATCACCCACGAGATCTTGATGCGATTCGTCTAAGAGTCTTCCATTTCTCATTGAAGGATAGGGCGACAACATGGTACAAATCCTTACCTCCACAATCTATTACAACATGGAGTGAGTTGGTCGATGCCTTTTTAAATAAATTCTTTCCACCCTCAAAAATCAATGAGCTACGGAGTAATATAAAAGGGTTTAGGCAAAGGAGCAATGAATCTTTAGCCGAGGCTTGGGCTAGATATAAGGGCATGCTCCGTAAATGTCCCGATCATAATTTTGGGTTGAATGAACAAGTACTCCATTTCTATGATGGGGTTAGGTCACGTATTCGGCATAGACTCAACGCGGGTGCGGGAGGAGATCTCCTTGGGTTAGACTGTCAAAGTGTATGGGACAAAGTCGAACAGTTGGCCCGAGAAGACGAGCTTTACCCCGACGATGAAGAGGCCTCATCCTCTAAAAAGGTTGCTTGTATTGAGGAAGTAGTTGAGGAAGTAGTACTCTTGGAACCGGAGGTTGGCAATGTTAATTATGTGGGGAATCAAAATAAACCTCGGGTGAACTTTCATATACCCGAGAATTTTCCAAAAAGGCCCAATCCCGCACAGAACGCACAACCGGGGATCTATCAACCGGGGATCTATCAAGCTCCACGACCACCCTTCAATAACCCACCCCCGAGGCAAGGCAATTTCAATGGACAAGGTCAAGGTCAAGTGCAAATGCGATCTCCCACAATCGATGAGAAACTGGATGCTCACATGAAAAAGTCCGATACATCTTTCAACGAACTTCGGAGTATGATAAAGGATATGTGTATGGAGATGAAGGATTTGCGAACACAAGTAGGGCAACTTTCTAATGCGGTTAACGGTAGAGCCCCGGGGACTCTCCCAAGCGACACGGAAAAGAACCCGAAGGCCCAATGCAATGCCATAGCCTTGAGAAGTGGCAAACAATTGGAGAATGACACTGCCAGTACATCCGCGCCCGAGCGCCCAGACATGCACGCCCAGGCGCCTGATCTAACCTGTTCTGGACAAAACTCTCTGCATCCCGCGCTCGAGCGCCCCGACCTGCACGCCCAGGCGCCTACAGATACGCGCCTAGGCGCCAATATACGCGCCCAGGCGCCACCCACAAACCTGCCAGATGCAAACTCTCTACATCCCGCGCCCGAGCGCCCAAAACTGCACGCCCAGGCGCCAACAGATCCGCGCCAACAGATCCGCGCCTAGGCGCCGATATACGCGCCCAGGCGCCGCCCACTGTTTCTGTGGGTTTTCATCCGTCTAATCCAACGCTTTCTCCCCCTATCGAAGTTCGTCTCCCTTTCCCAAATGCTCACAAAAAGAAGAAAAAGGAGATGGATCCGAGCTTTCTCCGAATTTTGGCAATCCTTCGGGAAGTGAGAATTAATATTCCGTTTATTGACGCCATTCTCCAAATGCCGAATTATGTGAAGTTCTTCAAGGACATACTCTCCAACAAGCAGAAGTGGGAAGAGAATGAGACGGTGTGCCTCACGGAAGAATGCTCCGCCGTATTACTCAATAAATTGCCAACTAAGCTCCAAGATCCCGGGAGTCTCACAATCCCATGCACAATTGGATCCCTATCATTCAAGAAGGTGTTATGTGACTCGGGGGCCAGCATCAATCTTCTTCCATACTCACTGTTTAAAAAGCTAGGCCTTGGAAATCCCAAGCCGACCTCAATGAGCCTTCAACTAGCCGACCGATCGATCAAGAGGCCCAAGGGGATAATCGAAGACGTTATTGTCCAAGTCGACAAGTTTTATTTTCCCGTTGATTTCGTAGTACTCGACATGGAAGAAGATGTGGAGGTACCATTAATCCTAGGGAGACCATTCCTAGCCACGGGTAAGGCGGTAATTGACATTGCTAATGGTAAGCTTACCTTGAATGTGGGCGATGACAAAGTTACCTTTGATGTTTACAAAGTCCTTAAACATCCTATTGATCATGACTCGTGTTATCGAATTGATACATTTGACCATTTGATTGTTGAGTATTTACAGGACAATACAATTGAAAATTCTCTCGAACAGAGTCTTATGAAATCCATGCAAGTGGACTCGGAGAAAGATGATCTAGTGGAAAAGGTTCTAAGCTTGGAGTACAAATCTTCCTCTCATTCGGGAGGATTCATCAAAGTTGATAGATCATTGTCAGGATCACCTCGCCCATCTATTGAAGAACCCCCCTCTCTCGAACTCAAACCCCTCCCCTCCCACCTTAAATATGTGTACTTGAACGATGACGAAACACTCCCATTGATCATTTCCTCATCTCTTTCAGGATCACAAGAAGAGCAATTAATGACGGTGTTGAGATCTCACAAACGGGCTTTTGGGTGGAAACTTGCGGACATCAAAGGCATTAGTCCAGCGATATGTATGCACAAAATACTTATGGAGGACTCCACCAAGCCTACACGCCAACCCCAAAGGAGATCAAACCCACAAATCCAAGAGGTAGTAAAGAAGGAAGTGATTAAACTGCTCGACTCAGGTATAATCTATCCTATTTCTGATAGTGCGTGGGTGAGCCCTACCCAAGTGGTGCCTAAGAAAGGGGGATAACGGTAATTGAGAATGCGAATAATGAGCTTATCCCAACTCGTATAATTAGTGGGTGGCGTGTATGTATAGATTACCGTAAGTTGAATGATGCCACACGTAAGGATCATTTCCCCCTCCCCTTTATTGACCAAATGCTTGAACGATTAGCCGGGCATGATTTCTATTGTTTTCTAGATGGTTACTCCGGCTATAATCAAATTGCCATAGATCCTGAGGACCAAGAGAAAACCACTTTCACTTGTCCTTATGGCACATTTGCTTATAGAAGGATGCCATTTGGCTTGTGTAATGCCCCGGCCACTTTTCAAAGATGCATGATGGCTATTTTTCATGATATGGTTGAAGATTTCCTTGAAATTTTTATGGATGACTTTTCTGTTTTCGGAACAACTTTTGATATCTGTCTTGCTCATCTAAATGTTGTGCTTAAACGTTGTGAAGAAACCAACCTTGTTTTGAATTGGGAAAAATGCCATTTAATGGTCCGGGAGGGGATTGTACTTGGCCACAAGATCTCTCAAAAAGGGATCGAAGTGGACCAAGCCAAGATTGAGGTCATTGAAAAACTTCCCCCGCCCACATCGGTAAAAGCTGTTAGGAGTTTTCTCGGGCATGCTGGTTTCTATAGGCGATTCATCTTGAATTTCTCTAAAATTGCGAAACCGTTGTCTAATTTGCTTGTTAAAGATGCACCTTTTGATTTCAATTCTTCTTGTATGCAGGCCTTTCTTGATTTGAAGGAACGCTTAGTTTCCGCCCCTATCATGTCATCCCCCGATTGGAGCTTACCATTCGAATTGATGTGTGATGCGAGTGACACCGCGGTTGGAGCGGTCCTTGGCCAAAGGAAGGAAAAGGTATTTCGAACCATTTACTATGCTAGTAAAACTCTTAACGATGCACAATTGAATTATGCCACCACGGAAAAAGAATTACTCGCCATAGTCTTTGCATTCGATAAATTCCACTCTTACCTCGTGCTAAACAAAGTGATAGTTTACACCGATCATTCGGCTTTAAAATATTTGCTTGCCAAGAAAGATGCTAAACCAAGACTCCTTAGGTGGATTTTGTTACTCCAAGAATTTGATTTAGAGATAAAAGACAAGAAAGGCACCGAAAATGTAGTAGCCGACCACCTCTCACGATTAGAGCTAGTGAATGATCCGTTAGATGAGACACCAATTCGTGAGGAATTCCCAGATGAACACCTCCTTGCTATTTCTGAAAAAATTTCACCTTGGTATGCTAACTTTGCCAATTACATTGTTACGGGCCGTCTTCCCCGGATATCACTTTTCATCAAAAGAAGAAATTTCTATCTGATGTAAAGCAATATCTTTGGGACGAACCCTTTTTATTCAAAGTTTGTGCAGATGGTTTAATTCGACGTTGCATACCCGAAACGGACGTGCATGCTATCCTATCTCATTGTCATGATATGGCGGTAGGTGGCCATTTTGGGCCTTCCAAAACGGTAGCTAAGATCCTCCAATCAGGTTTCTTCTGGCCTACTCTTGTTAAAGATGCACATCATTATGTCAAATCTTGTGATCGCTGTCAACGAATGGGGAACATCTCTAAACATCATGAAACGCCCTTAAATAGCATGTTAGAGTGTGAGTTGTTTGATGTATGGGGTGTGGATTTCATGGGCCCTTTCCCCAGTTCTTGTTCAAATAAATATATCCTTGTTGCGGTAGACTATGTCTCCAAATGGGTGGAAGCCGTGGCCTTGCCTACTAATGATGCTCGGGTTGTCACTCGTTTTCTGAAGAAGCATATTTTTACTCGATTTGGAACTCCCCGAGCCATCATTAGTGACGGGGGCACCCACTTCTGCAACAGGCAGTTTGAACTTTTATTGACCAAGTACGGGGTGAAGCATAAAATTTCGACCCCATACCACCCACAAACTAGTGGCCAAGTGGAGGTCTCGAATAGGGAGATTAAGCGTATTTTAGAAAAAACTGTCAACGCATCAAGAAAGGATTGGTCCCTTAAATTGGATGATGCTCTTTGGGCTTATCGGACCGCCTATAAAACCCCAATTGGCATGTCCCCGTATCGTCTTGTTTTTGGCAAAACATGTCACTTGCCCGTTGAACTCGAGCATCGTGCTTATTGGGCCATTAAGTTTCTAAATTTTGACTCTCAAAGTGTAGGTACACAACGTTTGCTACAACTCAACGAGCTCGAAGAATGGCGTCATCTTGCCTATGAGAACGCAAAACTCTATAAGGAGCGGACCAAAATGTGGCATGACAAACATATTCTCCCCCGGGAATTCCACAAGGGAGAGCGGGTGTTGCTATACAACTCTCGACTCCGACTCTTCCCCGGGAAGCTTAAGTCTCGATGGTCGGGCCCATTTTTGATTTCCCAGGTCTATCCATCCGGCGCCGTTGAGCTTACAACAGATAAAGGACATACTTTCTTGGTCAACGCTCAACGTCTAAAACCTTACTTAGGGATGGATGGACCAAGAGACAAAGAGTCCTTCATCCTCGCGGACCCTTCGTGATTCTTCGCTTTCAGTCGAGCTAATGACTCTAAACTAGCGCTTCTTGGGAGGCAACCCATGTTTTCTTTCCGTTTCCTTTTCTTTTTCCCTTATTATTCCGTTTGTTGCTTTATTTTCTAACCTTACATCTTTGTTAGTTTGTGTTTTAAGTGTTTTGTCTCTTCCCTTTTGAAACAGGAAATGAAATTCTTTACAAAACTATTCAGAACTACGCGCCCAAGCGCCGAGAAATCAGGCGCCTAGGCGCCCGATTCTGAAAGGGGCGCCCAAGCGCCGAGAAATCAGGCGCCTAGGCGCCCGATTCTGAAAGGGGCGCCCAAGCGCCGAACAACGCCCGCCTAGGCGCGGGCATTACCACTCAAAAGAATCCAGGTACACTGTGTCGCGCGCCTAGGCGCCCGATTCTGAATTAAACACATATGTGGGTCAAAACGGTCAAAATTCTCCCAAAATCTTCACAACTCCTCTCCCACGCGATTTCCGGCGACTCTCTCACCATTTCCGGCCATTTCCACCGTATTTCACCGCCACTTTCCATCAACATAATTCGTTGCACAAGAGGCTCTTCTTTCACATCGACTCGGTGCGAAATTTTGGGGATAAAAGGTGAGTTTTGGCTTTACCCTTCTTCCATTTCCGATTCATAGCCGACGAGTAGGTGCCTTGCGTTATATTTGAGGATTAATTGGGGCATTGTCCGATTGTAGATTGATTTTTTTTTGTTGTTATTGCATTGTGAGGGCTTTTATTGGATTTTTGGGTTGTAATAAAAAAATTGGGGGTGTTGTTGTTGAATTGGATGGTCTATTGTTGCTAAATCCGTGGGTTTGTTATCAATTTGTGGGTTGAAATTGAATTTGTGGATTGTTGCTAGAGTGTGGGTTGCTCTCTGATTTTGGTGTGTTGTTGGGCGTGACGATTGTTGTATTTGGTTGGTTGCATTTGGGTTGATTTGGGTAGTTGAGAAGTTGATAATTGTTGTTGCAAATGACGAGAACTACCAACAGACCGTCAAAGGGTAAGAAAAAAGTGGGTGAGGGTTCCTCTAATGAGCCCGAGACTCCCGATAATACCCGTTTTGAAAACCCCCAAGTCCAAATTATGTGTCAGAGTTTGAGCACCCCCGCACCCTTATTAAGGAGCACTATTTAACCACCCGGGGACAGCCCTCTGTGCACGAATTGATACAGTTTCATCGCTTACAGTTTTTCTGTCAAAAGCCCGAGGCCATTCATCTTCCTTGGGTTCTGGAATTCTTCAGCTCCGGGGTTTATGATGAGATTGAGACACGAGGATGGCTGGGGACTACCCTTTTGGTCCGGGGCAAACATGTCAATTATGAGTTGAGACAGATTAGGGAGAGCATAGGCACCCCGACCCCTCAGACATGCGAGTTCACCACTCTTTACAATGCAGGGCGCCTCCGAGTTAGCCTGTCGGATATTTTGCAGGTTATTGGCCGAGAGGGGTGGGAATGGGTACCCGGAGAAGCTCATGTCCCCCGTAGGGCTCTATTACCCGAGGCTGCTTTCTGGCTCGACTTCATCCGATTCAATTTAATGCCGAGTACCAATCGATCAGAGGCAAACAAGGAACGGGCCACCCTCATCTACGCTATTATGTCCAAGAAAGCTGTGGACTTTGCCCGGGTAATCCACAAGTCTTTGACGGACCACTTTAGGAAGTTGAAGAATGAGTTAGGGCCGTTGATTAACAAAGAATTGGCTAAGCAAAAGGGAGAAGGTCCCACTCGGAAGATTCCCATCATTCTCCCGTCACTGATCACAGCTTTATGCAAGGCGGCTAAGGTTCCCACATTTCCTTTGGAGCGTACTGAGCTTCCTGGTTCTTATCTCACCGTGGTAGATGACGACTCCCAGGCTCCTCCACCACCAGCTACTTCCAAGAGGCCTCGCCCGTCTTCATCCCGGTCTACTAGCTCCCCACAGTTTCCACCTATGGATGCCGCCGCCATTAGACAATTAAAGGATGAATTGAGGGAGAGTTGCGAGATGAGATGAGGGTGGTCATGTCCGACACTTGTGCTTATTTCCGTCAGCTTTTTGTAGAGCATGATGCGTTTGTCGGTTGGGGGCCGTTTGATTATTCTGCTCCTCCACCTTACCCGCACCCCCCCTCAGCAGCCCGCAGATATGCACGAGTCAGGTGCTCTCGTTCCTGACGGAGGTGATGATGAGGCTCATAATGATGAGGGTAGCCCGTTGATTGATTTGGATGATCTCGGCGGCGAGGATGAGGATTACATTGACCGTTTGGCACCACCGATTAGGCTTATCTTGTTTTATTTCCATGCATGTTTCTTTTTGTTTTTGGATATCTTTTGTTGGGATGTTGGATATTTTATGTTTTATGTTTGGATGCTTGATGTTTCTTTCCATGCATGTTTCTCATTTTTTTTTGTTTATCTCGTTTTGTTTTATTCTATTCTATCCAATGTTTGATGCTCTGTATGGCTAGCATTTGTTTACCTATGTAGTGATCGACACAGTGATTGCCATCCGTGGACTTGATTGCCTTAAGTGGACTCGGGTTTGCTTTTCAGCTTCCCTATGGTGACGTGTACTTTGCCCTTTTCTTTTTCAAACATTGGGGACAATGTTCATGATAAGTGTGGGGGGTATACTAGATCCATTATAGTCATGTTGATTCATGTTTTACATATTTCGGTCCAAGTTTGGGGGGTGCCCTGTACCTCCATCTACATGTGAAATGTGTGCATTTTAATTTTTTTTTTTTTTTTTTGGATAGAATTTCAACCCTTCACTTGAGGCATTGAGTATGGTTAATTTGAATACATGGTATGTTTTCTCTATCAATTTGGTTTTTAATGGCTATACACATCGTTCCTTGCTTATGGGATCCTAACTAGACTAGATTAACCTTAAGATGATTCACATATGCACTAAATCGAAGGTAGAGGAGTTGAGTGGGCAATCATTTTGAAACACTTAAAGGCTTGATCCCGGAAATATCAACTTAGAATTTTCACATGTGTTATGAGTTGAGAACGTTAACTTCGTGTGCTTAATAATAATAAAAAGAGGTTGAACATTGGTATGACTGAAAAAGTCAGGCTTAATAGATACTGGGGGCGAAGAGCACCATGCCTAGAATACTGTACTATTTTGCTAATTTGAGCTAAGCTCAAGCCAATGCAAGTGTTAAGTGAATAAGGACCTAGTTTGATTTTGTGGCCTTTGACACTCGAGTGATTAAGCCCTTAGGAATGTCTCCACATTTGATACCCTAAAGCCATCTGGTTTAGGAGTTATTGGCCTAAAACTCGTTACACGGGTGTCATAGAAGCCTAAGAGGATCAAACATTGCACATGGTCTAGCCTCTAATGTTTCGAGTTGAAAGTGCATAAGATAAATCCGAAAGTGGAATGAAGTGATAAATTTTTAAGTGGCTATGAAGTTGTATTCAATTCTCGTACCATGTGAATAATCAAAAGTTGATAAATATGGGGTAATGTTTGAAAAGTGGTAAGAATGCCACTTGACTATAATACTTGAGATTTATTACACTACACCCTTAGGATGATCTTTTCAATGTTAAGGCGTAACATGAGCAAATGTGTGATGTGTATATATTTGTAATATGAGCTTAAACAGATGAATTCATACCATTGTGTGCTATTATCATTGTAATTTACGTTGAGTGATCGGGGTTGAAAATCTTTCGATTTTGTGGTATATCGTCTGCAAACCCTCACGAGACTATAACTCGTCCTTTGAGGTAACTAAAAGGTTCAAAGGCTTGTTGCATTCGCTAAATGCAACCGTTTACTCCACGAAGTGAGTTAGGTAGTTTTCTTTTTGTTTCTCTCTTTGATTGATGATGTTTCCTTATCTTAAAACTCTTATTGCTCGAGGACGATCAATTGATAAGTGTGGGGGTGTTGATAGAGGCATTTTTACGTGTTTTTAAGCCCCTTTGCGTTTATGTCTTAGGTTCATTTATCGCTTGATTCTTGCCACATGTGCGTTTAATTCGTGCATTAAGTGATTTCAGGTCTTAAATGGATACAATCAAAGAACGGGATGAAAAACGTATAAAACAAGTTTAGGCCAATTTGCTATGTTGTCCATGCCCAGGCCTTCCCACGCCTAGCGCCGAGGCCGTCCATCTGCTTTCCCAGCGCCAGGCGCCGTTCTGTACGCTGCACCCTTCTGCACGGTTCCACGTCGAGCGATATTTTCTTATTTTTAGAGACCGAATTGATGAGTTTCCTTCTACAAAGTTGTAGAACTATGTGTTAGCTTCAAATGAGGACTTGAATCATCCAAATCGGAGTTTTGTGGAGAGAGTTATGAAGAAATACAATTACTTCGGCCAGACAGAGGCAAATACTCCCAACATTCTGATTTGGGCGCCCGAGCGCCATAATTCCCGCGCCTAGCGTGGCCACATCCGAGATTTGATTCCTTTCAGCCAAAAGATCATCATTTGATGGGGAATGGAACATTTAAAGCCAAGAGGTCATCACATGTATGGGAGGGATGTCATAAGTATGTTTCTTACTAGATCTACTTTAGGGAATGTTATACTCTCACTTTAAGAGATGGAGGAGACACTAGGGGGTAATTACACATGGGAGCTGATTTTGGTGGTCTTCTTAAGGT